>MU007009.1:24407-255474 GCA_010583015.1 Tothia fuscella
TATCTAAGAATAGGACTATTTAAGATCCTAGAGAAAATTAGAAAACTAAGCTATAGATTAGAACTACTAAAGGGGATAAGAATATACCTAGTATTCTATATTATATTACTAGAGAAAGCTAGTCTAGAAGCGCTAATATAAATAAAACTAACTATAGAAGTAATAGAAGATATCTACGAAACGGAAAATATTAGAGCCTATAGAAAGGTATATAGGAAAACGTATTACCTAGTTAAGTAGAAAGGGTATACTAAATCTAAAAATACTTAGGAACTAGAAGTAAACCTAATTAACTACTTAGACCTTCTCTAGTAGTATTATTAAAAGCTAATAACTTAGAAAAAGACTAATTAATAGATAAGGAAAAGTTAAAGTTAATCCCTACTACTAGATCGCTAGTAGGTATAGAGGATCCTAATAATAAAGAGGGATCCGTAGGTTCTAGAAGAACCTTACCTTCTAGAATAGCTAGCCTCTCTAGCTCTTTAATAGATATTATCTCCTATTTAAATATCGCCTTCTTACGGTAAGTTAGTATATCTAGCTAATTATAAAGGCGGAGGCTCTTTATATAAGTAGCCCGCCTTTAAGTAAGGGTAGATACGTAAGCTACTACTTAGGTATCTACCTTAATATAGATTTTAGCTAGGGTAGAGATCTAACTCTTAGCCCTTATATTAATTTTAGTATTAAGATCGTTTAATAGGTCCTAAACTATCTCTAGCTAAGATAGAATATCTACTTTTAGGCTATAGACCTTATTTCCTAGAAGAAGAATTAGAATACGAAGAGAAAGATAGAGATTAGTAGAGATTAATAAGAATAGTACTCTTAAGAAGAACTTATAATAGATAAGGTTAGTAATAGATCCTTTAGGAGGAAGTAATCCGTTAGGTATATAAATAGCTTTAAGGCTAGGGACCCTACGTGCTAGGATATATTCTAAGACTAAAAGAAGGGATAGAAGGAGTTATACTAGAAGAAATCTAGAAGTAGATAGAGTACTTATTTACTAATTACAACCGTTACTATAATAATTAAGAATTATAGGAGTCTTTACTATTCTATAAGATAGGCGTAGACGAAGAAATAGAATAGTATAAGGGGGCTACGCGGGTACTTGTAAACGTATAGTCGGCCTTAGTTACTACTAATAAATACTTATAACTACCCTTTATATACCGCGTACAATAACTATTAGACTCGATAGAAACGATATAGTTAACGCTAGCCTTTTAGTAGATATTATAAGTTAATAAAGGAGGTATTACGTTACCTTAGGAAACCGATATAGCCGAGGAAAGGACGTTACAACAATAGTTTATAGTAGAAGTATAAGACTCTCGAGGTATAATAAGTAAGGAGTTTTAGGAATAGATATAGGAGGACTACCTATATATATATACTCCTAGTACGGGGTAAAGCTCTCGGGACGATAGCTAGGAAGGGAGGACCTAGTATAATAACTAGGAGAATAATAATAAGGAAATAATAGGATAGGATAATATAATAGTAGGAGGTACTATAATAGAGGAATTAGGATAGTAGCTTAACTATATAGAAGTATTAGATTCTAGAGAGGGGCTAGGGTACTAGGTTATATAACTAGCTAAGATATAAAGCGTAAGGCTAAGAGGTAAAGCGTAGGAGCTAGGTTACTAAGATAGTACGCTTCTATAGGTAAGACTATACTTTAAGGAGGTAGCCTTAAGTATATAGAGAAAAGCGAGTAAATAGTATCTAGAGCTCTTTATAGTTACAAACTTTATAAGATTACTACCTTATAGTCTTATAAAGCTTTTAAAGTTATTTAATAACTTATTTATTAATATTTCTCTTATACCTAACTACCGCCCTAAACTAATAGTAAGAACTTAACTAAGTTACTTAACTAAGTAATTCTAATTATTAGGTAAGTAACCTAGTAGAAGGTACTAATAAGGGAAACCGTAATAAATACTAATACCTTTACTTACTACTATAAGCGCTTTATATCTATCGCGACCGCCTATACTACTACCGCCAATAAGGACTCCTCTAGTAAGAAGACTAAGAAGAGCGATACGCTACTTATAAGTAGGCGCTTTAAGGCCGAGAAGCTTATACTTCTTATAGATATCGCGAGCTCGTTATACTAGGCGATAAGCTATAAGCTCTTTATATACGCAATAATTACTAACTTCTTATAGTAAGATCTTAAGGCGCTACTAGTACCTAATAAGCCTTTCCTATTTAACTAGATAACTAGTAACTAGCTAGTCTCTAATAATAGGTACCCGACTTACTACTAAGACCTAGTCTATAGTATACCCGGCGTTAAATAAAACTAAGTACTATAGTTACTTATAGCCTATAGGTATCTAGAGTTTTTATTAGCTCTATTATTACGGTACGTTACGCCTATATATTATTCCTATAGGGTGTTCTTTTAATTATTGTTGCGCCTATTAGTACTAGTAGAAATTTAAAGTTTTCTACTTCTTCTTTCTTTTACTAAGTAACCTTATTATTAGAAAAGCCTTAGAGAGGCCTTTCTATTATTCCTTTCACTTAAACCTTTATACTATATCTTAAGTATTCTTAAGATCTTATATAGGAAGCTACTAGTTAAAATCGCTAGTATAGCCTACCTATTTAATAAAATACTTATATACTTTACAACAAGTTCTTTTCCCTAATACTTCCTTAACTTCCTACTCTTCCTTACCTTCTATTAAGTTAGGAGGTAGTAATACTATAGACGCCTCTACACCTAAGCGACTATAGTATTCCTTAAGGAGAGATACTAAGAAAATAGGATATATTCTAGAGTCTAGTAGGAGTTCTACCCTATAGGCTTAGGAGCCTACTAGTTCTAGAATACGAAACGGTCCTATTATTTACGTTAATAGCTTCCTACTTACTTTCTTTATATATATATTCTTAGTTAAAACTAGGATAAGATCTCTTCTATTAAACTTCTTTTTAGAGTACTTACAATTATAATACTTCGCTTATAATTCTATTACTTTCTTCTATTAATCTGCTAAGTAATAGCGTAGAATATATAGCTAGTTAATTCTAGCTTTTATAGTAGGTACTTCCTTATTCCTAGGTCGTTCTTCTATATAGAAGTATACCTCTAGATTATATCTATAGAGAGCTTTAAAAGGGGATACTCCTATTAAGCTATAACGGCTATTATTATACGCGAACTTAGTAATTAGTAAGAGCGATACCTACGCTCCCTAGTTCTTATAGGAAATATAGTAGAGGTATTCTTAGATAGTTTAATTCTAGCGCTCGGTCTATCTATCTATCTAGAGGTAGAAGACTATACTTAGCCTACGTTTAATTTTAGTATAATAGTATAGATTAGACTAGAATAACCTAGTAAAGCGGGCGTCTCGATCTAAAATAATTACTTCTAGTACGCTAAACCTATAGAATACGTATTTAATTAGTAGGTCTACTAGTTTAGGTATAGTTAGTATTTTAGTTATAGAGATATATAAGGTTATCTTTATATAGTAGTCGAGTACTACAAGTAGTATATTATATACGTAACTCTTATACTTACTAGGAGGAATTCTACTTATAAAGTCTATTAATAATTAATACTATAGTTACCTATAAAGGGAGTAACGCCTAACCTTAGTCTTTTAGTAGATATTATAAGTCTTAATATATTCGGCTATATCGCGACCTATATATACCTAGTAGTACTTCCTCTTAAGTAGCTTAAGAGTCTAGGTAGTACTAAAGTAGCCTATAAACGTATTATTATAATATTACTTAAGTAGCTCCTACTTAACGGCTTTATTATTAGGGACGTAGACTTATCTATTAAAGAGGAGGATCCTACTTTCTATAATAGTCTAGTCCTCTAGAGCTTAGTATTCTTTAAGAAGAGAGCGTATCTTCTATACTACTATATTACTCGCTTATAGAGTCTTAATTAGTTGCGGAATCTCCTCTATAGAGCTATAGGCGTTTTCGCCTTCTAAGCTTAAAATCGCGAGAATTCGCGGGTATTAGGGGCTATCGCCTTTAGTTCGAGAGTATTAGGTAAGCTAATACCTAGTACCTAAATCTAGTATTAAATATACAGACCCTAGGAAAGGAGATATAAGACCTAGAAACTTATATCTTCTTTCTACTCTTTAGCTTACTTATTTAATTCTATCTATTTCGCCTTATCCTAAGTATATACTAGTATAACCCGTAATAGTAGGTAGCTTACTATACCCTATTTAATAGGTCTAGTAGTAGTAGCTATACTTTTAGAGTTTATATATAGAGCTTCTCCTCTAAGTTTACTATATTCTTACTATACTAAGATTATCTATACTAGTACTCCTCTTGAAAGTACCCTAAGCTTCTAGTATAGGGTAGGTAGGAGCTCTAGCTACGCTACTTTAGTACCCTTATAGTTAGGCCGCCGTAAAAGCGCGTCTACTAGGTTAGTTTTATCTAATTAATATATAATAATAAAGTTATAGGCGGAGAGTAGTATAGTCTAACCTACTTACTAGCTATTTAGTTACTTTAGCTCTCTAAAACTAACTAAGTTATTATAGTTAGTTAGAACCTTAATAGGGTAGTAACTACCGTTAAGGTAATAGCGCTAATACGCGAATATAGTAATAATCGCGAGTAGCTCTTACTTATATATCTTGTAATTCTATTCTATAGTATTTAGTTTCCTTAATTAGAATACTATAGGGTACTACTACCTATTATCTTAGAGCTATATTAAGATTATAGTAGTAGTAATAATAGAAGTATTAGTCTTAACCCGAATCTTTCTTTCTAGGTTAAAGTAACTTAGTAGTAGTACTTCTATAAATATCTTTTAGAGTATAGTAAATATATACTTTACTTTATCTAGCTACTAGAACTTACTAGTTTACTTACTATTCTTACTACCCTTAAACAACACTATAAGAGGGGTAGTAATACGCGAATAATATATAATAAATCTATAGTAGAAGTTATAGAAACTAAGGAAGATTTAAAGCTTAGTATAAGTTTCTAGCTTTAGCTATTCTAAGATAGTAGTAATACGGCTTAGATCTATACTTATACTCTATATACCGACTATATACCCTAGGAACTCTACTTCCGAGGCGAAGAACTTATACTTCTTAAGATTACTAAATAGCCTAAATTACTTTAGCCTACTAAGAATTTACTACACGTACTTAATATATTCCTTATAGGTTTTAGAGAAGATAAGTACGTTATTAAGGTAAATAATATAGATAGTATTAACTAGGCTACTTAGTACCTTATTAATATATACTTAAAACGTAGTAGGCGTATTAGCTAAGCTAAAAAGTATTACTAGATATTTAAAGTAGCTATATTTAGTATAGAATACTATTTTCTACTCTTACCCTAGCTAAATTTAGATATAGTAATACGTATTCTTTATATCTAGCTTTATATAATAAGCTATACCTTAAAGTTAGTCTAGTATTTTAGAAATTAGTAGTAGTATATACCTATTCTTAATAGTAACCTTATTAAGACCTTAATAATCTATATAGAGTTAAAGCTCGCCTCCTTTCTTAGGTATAAAGAGAATAGGTATACCTACTAGGCTAGTAGATAGGCGGATCTATCTACTCTTAATAGCGTTATTAATATATTTATAGAGGATTACTAGCTTCTTTATAGATAAGTTATAGATTAGTCTAAAAGAGAGATCCTTTATAGTTTTAATTGTATATACTATATCCTCTACGTATAGTATCGTCGTAGCTAGAGCGTTATTAAAGCTAGACGAGAAGTCTATATATTTAGAGGGGAGTAGAATAATACTCTTCTTCTTACCTTTAAATTCGTTAATAGTAGTAATAGGAGCGATATCCTCGCTCCTAAGTTTAAAGATATTAGTAAAGTCCTCTTTCTTAAGCTCGGCTATAGATATAAGTAATACCTAGCTCGTAGGCGTTCCGAATCGCTAACGATCTTTAGCCGGATGCAACTCGATACCCGCGTCGGCTAGGGCTAGTATACTAAGTAGGTATACTATACCTAGGCGGTTAATTATATAGAACTCTACTTTAATTTATTTTTATATACCTAGGGAATCGGTTACCTCCTAAATTTCTTTATATACTCCTTAATATTTAGTACAGTCTCCGCCTCCCTAACGTATAGATAGCTCTAGAATATCGATCTTTTCGAGATTTAATACTAAGGCCGTAATTGGACTAATTATATTAACGTCTATACTTATATTAGGTATAGTTCGTAACTCTTTACTCTCGGTCTACGAGAATAATACGCCGATAGTTTTAATAGACGGGTATACGGCGGGGCTAGTCTTATAAGAGGCTTAAATAAGTAGGACTCTTAGCTTCTAACCTCGCTCTAGTAGTAGTATTAATACTTGTTCTATCTTTTAATAGTTATTCTCTTAGTCTTATTACTAGGACTACTCTTACCTATATACTTTTCTTCGCGTCTATAGTAGGGCTACTATAACGCGTCTTTATTTTCTACCTCGAAATCGGACTTAGCTATTTAGAAGTAAGAAATCTTACTACACCGCTTAGGGTACTTATCCGTATAATAACCGAGCTCCCTATAGTAGTAATAGGTAACTATTACTATATTCTAGGTCTCCCTTTTTAGCCCTATAGGAATACTATTCGAAGATAATAAGCTACGCGGGGCTTACGTCCTAGGTATAGTAGCCGTAGTTATTGTTTTTACTTCGCGCCGGAATTCTTAATATAGAGGTCTAGATTATATTTTCTTAGGTTCTCGATCTAGTAATTATATAGCTATTACTCTTCTCTTATTACCCTCGATATATATAGCGAGGACGACGATCTAATCCTAGATTATAGGAATATCTTAGTAGTTTAATAGAGTAGTTTAGATATCTAACTATAATTTATACTAGAGGTAGCTACGTAACTACTACTCCGTATATAGTTTATCTAATTAGGCTTCTAGCCTAATAAAGTAGAAGTTAAAAATAGTAGTATTTTAGTCTAGGCGCTATTTCGTATCTATATACTATTATATTATATCTAGCTAGTAGTTTATAGGATCCTTAATTAGATTAAGGAGGAAATAGAAAAAGTATTTCTAGTTTAGTTCTATTACTCTAAGGAAAGCTTCCTTTTCTATCTATATAGTATATAGGGTACCCTTTATAAATTAGAGAGTATACGCAATTTTAGATATCTCTACCCTAAATATAATAGATACTAGACGGAATATCTTCTCTATAGTCTAGGTCTATTCGTAGTATTCCTATACTATTTTCCTATAGTAAACGGAAGCTTTTTAGGCTAAAGTTCCTTTACTATTCTTTAAATAGGGGAGGGTTAAAATAGGACCTATCCTTCTCGCGATAGTATAGCGTTTTCGCTTTAGCTACTTAGTCTATTAGCCTCGCTTTCTATCTTATTAATTCCCTATTATAGTCGCGCGATTTCTAGCTTTATCTTAGCTCTCTTATACTCTTTCCTTACTTTCTATAGTTATTTCTTAAGTCTTCTTTCTTAGTTAGTAATCTAGTCTAGGTCTTCTTTATCTTTACTACTTACGCTAGGTATTTCCTTTACGTCTTCCTTTTAGTTATCCTATACCTTCCTTTCTTATTCCTTAAGATTATCCTTAATTTAAGGCCTAGGTTCTATAGTAAGTTACGGTTCGCGTGCGATAGAGTTTCCGCGAGTTTAATAGGGGTTCTTTAGAGCTATCCTTACTAGATCTATATCTATATAGATTATTAAGCTATTAGAATTATAAAAGAGTCTCTAGGACAAGTAGATATAGTAAGGATATATAGGTAGGTAAACTAATAGCTAAAGAACTAGGTACTTTAGAAGGGGATTCTTAGATATATATAAGGGCTCTACGGAGTAACCTTACTCTATAAGTATACTCTAAGCCTACGACTTTATAGGCTCCTAATACTACTCTTTTACTAGCTGGTATAGAAGGTTGTTAATAGTCGCGGCCTAAGGCTATAGTAAACTCGGTACTTAAATATCTTAGGGTCTAGCTATAGCGCTACTTAGGAGGTCGATCGGAGCTAGAAGGTAGAGGAGCGCGTAACTAAAAGCGTACCCGACCCCTCTTAGAAACTATCCGGCGCGGCGTCTACTTAAGATCCTACGTAGAAAGGGCTAGCCGGTACGGGCGTAGTATCGCGGGCGGTACTAGCCGTCGCGGTAAGCGGTTGGAAGTACTAGGAGATTTTTCTAGAAAGTACTAGGGGATTTTCTCTTTTCCCGTCTATACGCGCCGCGAGCGCGGGCCCCTAATTAGCCGGATCCCGGAAGTACTAAGCGCTATATAGCTATATAGCCTTAGTACTTAGAAGCCTTCTTAACGACTTACCTATACTAGCTCCTTAACTAATTATACTATATATAACGACTACGCTCGATCTCTTATTATTATAGAGCTCTATTCTAGAAGCCGTCAAACTATCTCGATTAAATAAGAGATTTACTAAGTTACTATACGAATACTCTATAGTCGTTTCGCCAGTAAAGCGATATACGAAGCGTATAACCCGCTTCTACAAAATACAAAATACAATAATTATAATTTAAGTAAAGTAGATATCTAAGTAGGCTAGGCTTCTTTAGACGCGAAAGAAGGCTAGAAAGAGAAAGAGAGTACAATTAGAGAGTATTTTAGTTTATATAACTACGGATATACTACGTATAGCCTACGAGGAGGAGGCGCGAGCGGAGGTAAAGAAGCTATAAGGGCGCCTATATAAGGTAGTTATAGTTAAAAGTTCTACTAAGGAGGAAGATAAGGTATCTAAGGATTTATTAGATAGTTTTAATAAGGTCGTATATTAAGGTTTAATTTTCGCGCGATATAGAGTCTTGACCCCAACAATATACTAACCCCAATAATATACCACGCTAAAATTAGGAGGAAAATCTAATAAAGTCAAAAATATTAAAACCTAAATATCTCGCTTAATACTCTATAATAAACTAAAAAAATTTAATACATAATAGATTATATATAAAAGAATCTTTAGTTAGAATTTTAGCTTACTAAGCCGCGTATAGCGCCGAGAGTCTATTTTAAATAGAAGTTTTAGACTCCTAGCGGTATTTCCTAAACAATTCTATAAATACGCGGCTTACTAAGCTAAAATTTCAACTAAAGACTACTATAAGTATATTCTATCGTATATTAAATTCTTATAGTTTATTATAGAGTATTAAGCGAGATATTTAGGTTTTAATATTTTTGACTTTATTAGATTTTCCTCCTAATTTTAGCGTGGTGTATTGTTGGGGTTGGTACATTGTTGGGGTCAAGACTCTAGATAGGGTCGCGACATATATAGGGTCAACACTCTACTCTAACTACTAGGTATTTTAGTATGCAATTTTTACTAGGCTTGTATATTAATATATTGAACCATATTCGCGAGTTTAGGCCAAAACGAACAAAGTTCGACCCTTATTGCTTCCACTTGAAAACTTGGAACCAGTTAGCCCCAGAATCGGGCATCTCAGGCGCCCAGGCATCAACTTTTTATTAGCGGGTTGGAAGCAATGAGCCCTGATTGTTTCGCCCCATTTTGGATAGCGTTACGGAGATTATGATGAAGTTTTAGTATAACGTATCTTCCATGAAGTTAATTATTGCTCCATGCAAACTTGCATCTCATGCTGTTAATCCAGATATGTACAGTTGACAACTTCGCTAACCTATTGATGAAACCACGTCACATGACTATCGAGCTTTGCGTCTGACTTGCGTAGCGGAGTTCCCTCCATCATATGCAGCCAATGAGACTTTCAGCTTCGAATATAGCCACTTGTTTTCCACATGTTACATTCACTCAGTTAACCTTCACTCATGATGACATGTTTTCGGCGTGCTGAAGACCTAACACCATGGCACGGGCGTAGACCTTTTCGAATGCCATCTCTATGCATCGGACCGTCTTTGAATATTTGTCTATAATTACACAATAGAATGCCGCTATGCTACCGCAGAATCTTACCCACTAGATTCATTCCAAATCAATAGCAGTGCCTTCAAGAAGTGGTGTCTTACAAGCATGTTTTAAAATCTTTCTCAGAAGACGCCATTATCCGTCCAGAACCTAACCGTAGGCTAGCTTCTCATCGCGCTCAGCTCAACTCCCTTCTCCTTCGCAAGATTATATGTTATGCTCCACAGCTTTGCAGCTTTGCCCTCATCCATCCCTGGCTGGCTGACTGTAAGCTTTTTGGGGTCATACATGACCCCAAAGCGATCTGCGTCGGTAATCGATGATGCCTCCAGAAAAGTGACGACATTCTTCGCGGCAATTTCCGGCTTTGTTCCAAACCACCCCATCACCCGCATCAAGAACGGCATGTTTGGGTCAGACATGGATTTGGTCTTGGTGGAAGGGACACAGATCATGTTCAGCGAGACAGGCCGGTTGCGCCATCGTGTTGCTGCCTCCTGCAAAAACATGAAACCCAGATTGTGTGTGCCCAAGACAGATTTCCAGAAACTGAAGGAATGCTTCTCGAATTGGAGATCATCGAGATCGGGTATTATGGACTTGGGGACCGCGCCTGCCAAGTGGACGATCCGGCCGTCCTTCGAGGCAGCCAAATGGTCGAGAAGAAGGCTGTCGATGATCACCCGGGCGAAGTACTGCAGCGCGAACGCGAACTCCAAACCGTCGCTGGTAACTATCTTCTTGCTGAAGGCTGTCATTGCAGAATGCACCAGACCATCAAGGCGTGGGCACCATGCTTGTATCGCTTGGGCTGTGGCTTGGGCTCCAGCTACGGTAGAGAGATCGCCTTTGATAAATGTTGCGCTGGAGGCTCCCTTAGACAGAAGTATGTTAACTGTTTGGTCGCCTAGGTCTTTGGTTCGCCCGACGACAGCGATATTGGCGCCCTTTTCAGCGAGAGCAAATGCGGCGGCTTGTCCGATGCCAGCTGTACCTCCGCAGAAGGCATAGTAGCGGGTATTGAAGTTCCGTACTGATGCCATTGATCCTTTGTCCTGCGCAACGACCAAGACAGTGCTGTTCCTAATTTCTTTTTTTGGATGCACACGAGATACTGTTTATATAGTATATGCTCGCTAGCGCTGTATATTCAGGATTACCAATTCAAAGGAATACTAAGGTCCGACAGCGCGCTGATTGGTGCCTTGATTACGCCAGGGTTATCAAGCGACGTTCGGAACGGAACAGTGACATCCAGCCAATGGAATCGAACATACTTCGAGGACAAGGCTAACCATGCAAGTCGGAGCATTCGCGAGCACGTGCCGTGGTCCGTTCTGCGCTAACACAAAACGGATCACATGAGCTCTCGTGACTTTCCTTGAAACGCCGGGCACTGTGGCGCCTGCCAGCTTTATCATACCCTACTTCCGATATTGGCTTCACGCTCGGATCCAGGAGATCCCGCGCCCCGAGATCCGGGTTGTATGCTTACCAATACCCAGACCCGTCTTTATTTGCAAACTTTCTATCTCGAGCCTTGCAAACACCTTCTAAGGCTTCTGAGGCTGCCATAACACAGACTCCTCACCTCTGCAGTTGGTAACCTAGAGACCCTCATCCGTCTGCTCATTTGTCAGCCGGAAAAAGACATGCCGTCCTTTTGTGTCCGGCCCTTAACAGCATGTTCGCCCGAACTGACAGTGATACCCATATTTCCAGAAGTATATAATGGCTATATGCTCCTTCAATCAGAGCAATCCCCAAACGCTTTCAAGCTCCTTCTACTAAAAGGACTCGAACCCACTCTCTGATCGGGCGTCGTTGATTTCCAATATGTCTTCTGTAGTGGCAGTCGCAGGAGGCAGCGGTGGTTTAGGGAAGGCAATCGTTGAAGCCATCCTAGGCCAGGGAAAACAGGAAGTTGTGATATTGAGTCGTGAAACTGGAGCAACAAGTAACGTAAGTTTTCAAACGGACGTTGCCATACCGTATAATTGACATCAAACCCAAGGAAAATAGCGCACGCGTCGTTCAAGTCGACTACAGTGATGTCTCGGCTCTTCAGAAAGTCCTTCAGGAGAATGGGATAGACACGGTCATCTCGACGTTGAACACCATGGGTGATCCTACTCCTGAATTGAACCTTATCGAGGCTGCGGACAAGTCGTCCGTGACCAAGCGCTTGATTCCAAGCGTCTGGGGCATTCCGTATACTGACGAGTAAGGCAATCCCATCAAGTATTCTCGAAACCAGCCATCTATGCTAATTAAACGCTAGAGTCGTCAAGACCTTTCCGTTAGGTGGCATCAAGCAGGCAGTCGTTTCTGCTGTGTCTCGTACTTCTCTTGAGTATTCCGTATGGTATATTGGGTACTTCACCGACTACTTTGTCGCGCCAAAAATCAAGAGCTACATGAAGATTTTCAACATCGTCTTTGACATCCAAAACGACTTTGCTGCAATCCCAGGGTCCGGAGATGTCCCTGTTACGTTCACATACACCTTCGACGTTGCTCAATTTGTTGCTGCCTCTCTCGCCCTTTCGAAATGGCAACCTGAAACATTCTTGGCTGGAGACAAGCTCACTTTGAATGAGATGCTGGCTATCGCAGAAGAGGCCAAGGGTACAAAATTCAAGGTGGTCTATGATTCCATGGAGGATTTAAAGGTAGGGAAGATAACTGAACTTCCCAGTCACGCGCCAATGTACCCTTACTTCCCCAAGGAGCAGCTGCAGGGCTTTTTGGCGTCGTTGGGCGTCTTGTTTGCATCGGGATTCTTTGACCTGAAACCAGCCCGTACAATCAACGATGACTTCACAGCGATCAAGCCTAGGTCCGTGAGGGACCTGTTGACTGAGGCATGGAAACAGGGTTGAGAATGAATCCGAAAAGATCGAAAGGAATTCTTAGGATGTATCGTATGTTCATAGCATAGTCCACGGCAAAATTGATAGGAAATGTTTGCTTGTCTCCCGCAGTGCGAATGCTGAGTGCGAATGCTGAGTACGCCTATAACAAAAACGCGATGGACATCTGCAGCGCGCATGGCTTTGAACAAGGTGTGGTAGGCATTCGTGTATATGCCTGGTGCAAGGCACAGACTAGAGGCGCTGATGTGAGGTCCCAACGCAGAGACTACGGCATCGCAGCCCTTAGTGGCATTTGCGACTGCGACGCCATCTGTCAGTCGGTCTCGCCTAACTTGTACCTAGTACAAACTCTCACGTCCTGCACTGAGAAGCGAAATCTATCTGTTTGCGTTCACTGATTTTTCAGATCCTCAACCCATATCGCTGTGCTGCCATGCAGGTCAACGTCTATGCCGACTTTTCGACCTCCAACATGAACATGGTCTGATGCGCTAGGGGCCACATCTTACAAGGCCAAATAATTCTTAACATCTATGACCTGGGATAAGTTATAGAACTATATTTTGAAGAAGCATCGCGATTAGACCCTATTCGAGACTTGCGGAGAATTTGGATTTGTGCTTGGACTAGTGGGTTGAGCAGGGCTACTAAGCACAGATCGCACAGAATGTGCTAAAGTAGTCGTAGGCTAAATAGACTCGGCGAATAGGGTCGCCTCAAGGCAAAGTATTAGATGATACGTTGATACACGAGGATAGATATCTATATAGAGTGTTGACCCCACCTATGACACAACCCCACCTATAACACACGCTAAAATTGGGAGGAAAATCTAATAAAATTTAAAAATTTAAAACGCTAATAACTCGTCTAGAGTCTTGACCCCAGCTATAGAAGAGCTCCCTGTAGCGTGCACGTGCCTCCACCTTGCAGCATGAAAACGCACATTCATCTCAACTTTGAAAAATTAATAACTCAACAACCACTAACTCTTCTTATGTGATTTTTGATTCATTTAAACGGTAAAGAAGCGCTCTTTAATCCGCTAAGATAATTAGTGAGACTGTTTATCGCTCTACAATTAGTTGTTGTAAACGAGGCAAATATATACCTAGGGACCAATATATCGAAAGCAAGTACCTTATATCAACCACACAACAAAAGATACTTGTAAAGCATATAAACCAGTATACTAATTATAGTATACCTCCTACCGTTGAGATTGTTCGAAATATAGCGGAGGAAATATATTAAAAATCGCTAGGGAAAAACTAGTTTCCTCGATTTTTGAAGCGTTGGAGCGATACTTTAGATTCTAGCTTCCTTAGTACTATAGATAAAAATCGTCAGGCTATAGATAATTATACCGAATATCGGGTTTACTTTAACAAGGTTTTTATTACTAATTTATATTATAGTAGTTGAATAATATTCTAATAATTCGAAGGTTGAAATAGTAATTCGCAAATACCGCGTTCTACCACAAAATACCTATAATATAGATGAAAAAGGCTTCCTAATTGGCTTGCTACAGAAATCAAAAAGAGTCTTCAATAAAATATTAAAATAAAGCGGAAAACTGAAGGGGGTAGGCTAGGATAGAAGTCAAGAGTAGATTACGTACCTTGCGACGATTTATTAAGATAGAATATACCTACCGCTAGCGTTAATTTACTAGGCTATTTCAGGTAACCTACAAGATACTTAGCTTGGTAATTTCGACCTAGAGGACGGCCTAGTATACTTTAGAAGCTCTTAGAGTAGTTGGACGAACGATAAAATAGGTTATTCGTAGTTAGTTAAAGTATTCGATCGCTATACTAAGGAAAAGGCTGCAAATAGGAAGTAATAGCGACTACTATTTATTAATAGGTATAGTAGTTATATAAATATACGATTCCTAACCTACTATATAAATAACAAGATCCTTATTACGGTCTATCTACCTTATTCGACTTACTTGTTACAACTACTCGATTTGATTATATTTAGGCTACTTACTTATTATTATTCGAAATACCTTAATTTATAGATTCAAGGGATAGGGGGTATAGTACGATTTACTAAGCGAGAGTTCTATAGCCTTTTTAAAGTAGCTTTACTAGAATCTTTTACTATATCGAATATATAGAGCGCCTAGTTGTAATCTAGCCTATACCTATTCGACCTAGTAGTAGTACTTGATAAAATTAAGCTAGAGGAGGATCGGCCTACTACTAGTAGCTCTCGGAGCTCGGCGAGTATAGTTTATAGTATATCTAATATACCTAAAGTACGTTAGTTACTTAAATAAGTATATAGATTAGAGCCAACTAGCTCTCAAATTGTACTAGTAAATTTTGTAGTAAAAATTACTAGCAGCAATAGTATTTTAAAGGCTCGTATAGAGGGTATAGAGGAGGTACTTTATATTAAATAGAAAAGGAGGAAAAGGGGTAAAGCTATATAGAAGGTTACTAAGGTTAAAGATATAGAGGGTAAGGTATAGTTCTATATACCTACTAGGGTAACAGCTCGAATTAATATAAATAAGGCCGTAGAAGTATTTAAAGAGACTAAAGTATTCCGTAAGATATAGGAAAAAAGTAATAAACAACGTTAAAAGGAGGATTAGGCGATATTAGTAGCTTAAAGAAGGTCGGAAAAGGCTATTGTAGTAAAGAAAAAGAAATAGAAACTTTAGGAGGCTAAGGATATAAAATTAGCTAACGCGCAACTAAAAAAAGACTTGCAATTAGTAATACTAAAGCTAAAAATAAAGGCTTCGGCTTTAAAGCCTTAGAAAAAGGTAGTTATAGTAGTAGAATCTAATATAGAGTATAAGGAGGCTATATCTAAGAGGATCTAGACGCCTCGGCCGAAGCGTACTATTAATCTACTATAGTACCTAAAAGGTAATAATCTTTCTTAGGGTTAATAAATATATATTAGAGTATTTAGATTATAATTTTAGGCTAATTTTATTAAGTAGTTGTAGAGTAATTAATTTTTGAAGTTAGTAATAGTTTTTTAAAAGTTCGTATAAGGTGGAGGTACGTGTATACTATAGTAAGCTCTTCTAACCTAACCCTACCTTTAACCTACGAAAATTAGATCTCAATATACGAGAATACTACGCGCCGCCTACGCGCTACTAGCTCCTTAATAAAACTATCTAATAAATCCTTAGAATTCTTATCTTCCTCCTCCTTAGAAGTCTTAGTAATAATTACTTTACGTAGGTACCCCTATAGCTTTTTTACTACAATACGCGCTTCCTTCTCGCGAGCTATACGTAATATATCCGTAGTTGTATAGACCGAAACACCCTTTAATTAAACCTTTTTAACCTTCTTCTACTTCCGTAAAAGCTTAGATTACTTAGCTATTTATTTAGCTTAAATTATAATTATCGTATTTTATATTTTATAGAGGTAGGTTAAACGCTCCGTATATCGCTTTACTAGTAAAACGACTACGGAGTATTTGTATAGCAACTTAGTAAATCTCTTATTTAATTAATATAGTTTAATAGCTTCTAGCGGAGAGCTTTATAATAATAAAAGATTAAGTATAGTCGTTGTATATAGTATAATTAGTTAAGGAGCTAGTATAGGTATATCTTTAGGAAGGCTTCTAAGTACTCGTATAGGAAGTATAGGCTATAAGCTAGTACCGCGCTATCTACTAAGTATATTTTCCTTACTTATAGCCTTCTTATATATATATAATAGTAATTCGATCTATTCTATATAGGGGATATACTATAAATTAAGCTAGGAGATCGTATACGTTTTAATAGTATAGAACCGCTTAAATACCGTAAACACGCCTATATTAAGCGGCTATAGTATATAAGAATAGTAAAGAGATATAATTAATAGATTAATCTTATTCTCTATATAATAGGCGATAAAACTACTCTAAATATAGCTACTATACCTATCCGCGATAAGTAAATACTATTAACCTATAGCTTTCTTATAGATAAGTAGCTTAAAGACTTTCTTTAGCTATACTAATCTAAGATTATTTAATATCTACCTATTCTTACTTATTACAAAATACTACCCTTAAGGCGATCGTTTATTAAGCTAGCATATATTTATATCCTAACCCTTAAATATTAGGAGTAGTACTAGCGCTTCGCCTATAGTACTAATATACTTAATAGTAGTTACCTATTCCTATTTACCTCTAACTACCTTATACTTCTAAGCATAGGCAAGGTAAACAAGTACCTTTATCACCTACTCCTCGCCGATACTAAATCTAGACTTATCTATATTATATATATCCGAGGGGTTATAGTAATACTTATTAAGTATCTCTTTAACTATATTAAACTAGCGTTTTATATACTTGTATAATACTCCCTCTATACGCGTATACTTAAGCTAACGAGTATATATTCTACCTATTTTAGGATGGCGTTTTTGAAAGCGTTGAATCTATTTAGGGTTAATGCGATCAAGTTCGGTGAGGGGGGGTACTAGGTGAGACGTAGTTATAACGCGTGTAGCTCGTAGTTATAACGCAAGCTTAATTAACAACGAGTTAGTAATATAGGTTCTAGTAATTATATATCGCTTAATCTATCGGATAAGGGTATCTTCTTCCGCGTTAGTAAGGATTTAACATATTTCCTAGCTTATAGACTTCATTAAGCCTCCGTTAAGCCTACATTATAGTATAACATAATTAACTTTAAAGAAGTTTACTATAGCTCGAGTAGACTTAAAGTCTTTATTTTTTAGTATATATTAAGCCTTTACTAGTTGAATTTTATAATCTAGCGATTTTTATGATAATTATATAGGACGATGGCGGAGTGCCCGGCTCTGCGAAGTTGGGTGGCGTACTCCAACTTCCTCCGAGGCATTGTTGGGTGTGATGATTTTACGCCCGGCTTATGCTCCTCGAGATGTTTTTTGCATACAATATGTTGGTACATCTTCCGTGATCCCTTGCACTGATACTCCTCTTCATGGCGCCTAGTGATTTCTCGCTCGAGTTGATCCCCGATGAACGATTCTCTCCACTTGTATCGGTATTGGGTTATGGTGTCTTTTATCGAAAGCGCTTGTGCAAACTGGGCGAGTCCAGGGAGATTATCTTTGCCAAGCTTCGCCATCCTCGCAACCTGTTCATCTATACTGGTTGGTATATGTGCATCTTGTGCGGAGATGTTGGCGGCGTAACGTGACCAGATCTGCCACCATTTGACCCGATTCGAGGATGTTCTGATAGACCTGGAAAGCCTGCGGAAAGACGTCGATGGCCGAGTTTGTAATCGAGAGCAAAGACGGAACGTCTTAAAAGTGGTCGATCAGCTCAGAGCTAGAGTGATGGTGGCTTGGTGATTCGCGCTCATCATCCCTTCAATGTTCTTCCGCATCACTATAAGGTAGCTGGCGGTTTCGTTGGCAAGGTTGGCTGCGAATCCTGGACATGTGATGAAGTCGTGTATATGCTGGAGGGTTTCAGGGACGGTGAGGACTGGTGTAGCTACCGCTGTGGATGTTGGGTCTCGCGGCGTCAGAACCTGGTCACTGAGTAGACGGGGCACAGTTGCGTTGTTACCCAGGCTGAGGACTTGAAGCATATTGGTCGTCGTTGTAGTATCATACCTATTGGTGGATTTTGTTTCAGAAGATGATGAATTGTGAGCGTTGCCCCCAGGTGGTTGTGCGTCAGCAGTGGCATCGGCTACTGGCTCAAGTCCGCCATCGTGGACTTCCAGGAAGTTTGTATTTGGACGTTCACGTCCAGTGGAACTTGGGGAAGCCGAAGCTCTCGTCTCTGGATTGGCAGCCGAATCTGCTAGGGACGTTGTATCTGGAGATACACCTCCAGTCGGACTTGAAGGTGAAGAAGGTGCAGTGGTTTCTGTGGAATTTGTGTTTGGAGGTACACCTCCAATTGAAGTTGGGGCAGTAGTCTCTTGTGCCCCATGATTAGCCGCTGGTTCTATCAGAGATGTCGTACCTAAGGCCTCATTCTCGAGTAGAATGAAAACCGCCAGCAATACTCGCCTTAATAACGGGTAAGCACCCGACGATAAAAAGATCCACCGATTACTTCTTTGATCGATTATTTGCTAATCATGATTTCCAACTAAGAGAAGTAATAAAAGGAATACATATAAATATACACATAAACAAAGACGGAAGTTCGACGTTTAAACTTTAATTACCCGAGAATTAGCGTAGTATCGTTATGCTCTACCGTGAACCAGCAAGATCGCGTAGGTCCGTGCACTTTTCAGGGTGTCGACCCTTTATAAAGTGCCCTGTCACGTGCCTGTTTCTGTGCCTGTATTTTAACTTGGATCGATTCTGTGGCGCTTTCTCCACCGGATAAATAGTCTACACTTCCTCCTCCTCCAAGGCTTCAAGCCTCAGAATTACTGGACGGTATTACAAGACCTTATCAACGAAACTACTCAATGGCTTCCGAGAAAACTCCAATAACCTCGTACCTACTCCTCCTACCTCCGGTACCACAGCAAATTAGCTACGCCTCCATCAAAGCCGCTTACTATGCGCCACTACTTGCTACTCTCCGCGCAATTGCTCACGCAAAACCTGGCGCGCGCGTGCTAGATATCGCTTTGCCATGTCCGCATTTGTACAATCACCAGAAGACTACGAGAAGCCAACTATACAGCCTCACCCAGACATTGGTAGCCAAGGCATATAAACTAATCACTATTGTATTGGCAGTCCTGTCAAGGGCAGGTTTCAGCGTTGAGGAGATGGAAGGCATTGATCCACGTATTATCTTACTGGCGTATCCCAGGAATGGCATTTTGGACAAACAGGCACAGCATGAGCTTGAAGGCCCGATTATAGATCTCAGGACATTGGCTAGATCAGGAAGAAATTGGCGAAAGGTCTTCGCCGTCAGAAACAAACAAGGGGAGCAGCTGGAGAAGAACTTTGATCGCCGCTCGAACCCTGAGTGGGTGCCTGCTGGGGATGGGGAAACAACACAATCAACAGCATCGCAACTAGACTTTCAGCAACACCCAACTCAGCGCTATCAACATTCCGCTGTCGGAGGGACTTTTGATCACTTGCACATTGGTCACAAACTGCTCCTGACAATGACCGTTTTCCCAGTAGACTGGGCAGTGGGTGGTGAGGAGAGAGCTGTCACAGTCGGAATTACAGCGCGAGATCTTTTGCTGAACAAGAAGTATGCAGAGGTTCTCGAGGATTGGCCAGAACGCTATCTATCAGTCCGCTCCTTTCTTGACGGCATTCTTTACTTTGGCACCTCGACGGATGACATTACCATAACTGAAGTGAACGAACCTGGACCTAATGGACATGCAATACTTGCGCGGTACCCATCCGGACTGACCATTCACTACGTTGAGATCTGGGATCCATTCGGCCCGACAATTACAGAGGAGGGTATTGATGCATTAGTCATTTCAGCAGAAACAAGATCTGGTGGTAAAGCGGTCAATCAGAAGAGAAAAGACCAAGGGTGGAATGAACTTGAGGTCTTCGAGGTCGATGTTCTAGATGCGGAAGAAGAGGTTGATGGCATGAAAGATGTGCAAGACGCATTCCAGAATAAGCTGAGCAGCACTGAGATTCGCAGGGCGCAGAGTGAACGAGCGAGAGCCCAGAGTAAAGTCTGAATCGTGTAGCAGCCAAAGGGAAACACTTAATGTGGTCATGTGCAATGATTATCGGGACTCTTCAATCTGACTGCTCGGGAATGGACACAGGCCAGATGGAAGACGGCGGGAAAGACGTATCATCCCAACTAAGAGTCTCGAATTTGTCTTTAAAGGATTGAACCCCTGTAACGTTACTCTGCTGGCTCGTAGTTTGTCGAATGTACATCAACGAACATCTCAAATCCACGAAAATCCCGCGAGCAACGTGGGATGTTCTCAAGGATGAATAGTCATGACATTTGGGAAGGGCGGCCCTATTAAGCCACAGCGCTTGTCCTGCACAGGATAAAACTCCTCCAGACCTGCAAAAATGAAATTTGGGAATAGTGTCGCAATGATATGCCTTTGCACTATATTGCCTCTGTTCTCGTTTCTGCATAAGGAGTATGCGTCAGTCTGCTTGTGGCTGCGAATGATAGAGTTGCTCCGGTATCGTGCGTTGTTGCGCTTTCGTGTATGCTATTGGTTACACACCTCGTCGATAATTAAAGATAGCCCGATTCTTTTCGACTATTTTATCCATTTTGAAGCCGGCTATCACGCGGCCGGCGGATAATAGTATGTCTTTATAATTCGATATATTCCTATGGAGTGAACCTGTTCCCTACGGTATTAGCGTTGATGCAGAGTGGTGAAATCTTTGACTTGAACCATACTACTTTGGCGAGACCAATACATTAAGCAAATTCGGCTGATTTGAGGTGAGTCAATAATAGAAACGCGTCCGTCGCATGCAGATCTAGGCTACGGGCTATAGGTTTAGCCTTGTAAATAATGATTAGGTAGGGAGTACTTTATTGTGATTTTTTTCCTTCCAGCCCGGTCCAGGTCTCGCTCTGCTATTTAGAACATGAGAATGCAAGACAACATCCATCTTTTCCTTTTAGACTTCCTTCGTAAATAAGTATGCCATGAGCCGTATGCCGAGAAAGTTAATACTCGTTTCAGTAGTGCCAGGTATCCAATTTTAATGGTCAAATTTGCATCATATATTGCTCGGTTCTCGCCCAGCGGAGCTTTCAATCAGCTGAATATATATTCACCGCAATCCGTGACTCAGTATTGTGCAAACTCTTCTCCCCATAAATGCCTGTTTGGCAAGCATTACTCCTTGTGCCCAACCGAGTGGCAATTCAGAGCCCCTCACAGGTCCGTTTCGACAATTGCATTCACCACAAATAACGGTCTCTGGAAGCCAACCCATCAGTGACCTGTAACGCCTGCGGAATATGCGGAGCCTAACTAGATTTTGAAGAATGGGCGATCAGATCGATGCGACTTGGGCGTGTTTTCTTTCGCTATAATTGGACGTTGCTCACTGAGCGTTGAGGTGCTCGACGTAGCTTGGATTCAGAAATCTGTTCCAGCTAGGTCCCAAATCCTCTCGAAGCGTCCATCAAACTCTGCATCCACATATGGAAACAATTTGAGCACCTCCCTCACTCGGACCCAGCTCTTCAAATCCAATAAGTTCAAGCCTATTTCAATATTATCCAAGAACCAATAAACCTTTTCATCAAGAGAGCTGTACGCCCCGACAAAAAGCATCACAGGATAGCCTTTGGGTGGTTATTCCAACATTGATTCATGTCTAAATCCGGATTCTTGAGGCGGGAATGCATATCTACCAAAAGCTTGTTCAGGAGATGGTTTCTGGGCGAAGCCTTGAGATGAGTAGTGTTGATGACGAGAAGTGCCGATAGTCGTATACATTCGTCGAAGCTTGAATAATTTTCTTTGCTGATCATGCCTCCAGCGTAGGTGCATAACTGGAATCCGGCAGAAAAGACCCGAAGGAGCAGAAGGTCTGAGAATTGATCTCCGACCTTAGGACAGAAGCGGTGATTTATCATCTCAGTAGGCTGGTACAATTGCAACAAGGTTTCGGTCACACTGTTGGAAGTATAAGAATCAAGGAGCGTCTCGAAATGCGAGGGTGGAATCCCAAGGAAAGGTGTCAAGTCTGGAATAAGTTTCTGCACAATTGGCTCCACTTCAGCGATCGGACACATCGGCGGTTCTCCTAAAAGACACGAGAAGCGCATCTCGTTCATGAACAAGAGTTCGAGGTGCAAAGTAGAAAGACGGTGAAAGCCATAGCAGGGGGCGAGTTTTATCCAGGCTGAAATGTGTGGCCGGCCCTCATCGGGGTCATTCGCCTGAAAAGCACAACCAGCCAGACCACCCATAGCCCACCACAAAACCCCCGAAAATTTCTCCGGCAATTCCTGGTTGCAACGTTCGAGAAGGAGGCGCAAGGCCTCGCCTTTGTGCTTCCAACAATTTTGAAGGATAACCGCATCATTTGATTGGGTCACATCGTTGGCCGTGGGATGGTAGACAATTTTGGCATACGAAGCAGCTAAAGTTGCTGCGAGTATCACTGCGTCCGTCATCAAAGTTTGAAGGGGAACCTGAGCAAGGAGTGTAGTTGATTGTTCTGGAGAGAGTGAGGGAATCCAGATGGTAAAATCTGGTCGTCGCAACAGGTTAGAAGAGTTTCTTGACAAGACAATGATGGCAAGGACTGTGTACAGGTTTTGAGCATGTCAGCCGCATGGCTGTCCAGTTTTATAGATGTCTGGTTTAATGCATCGAATTGGCAGTCCATAGAGAACAGAGGAAGGGACGACACCTAGCCCGAATGTTAGCATTACCTCACGAGCAGCGGAAGTGCCCAAATCACCCACAGTGTTTTCAGCAGTCGTATTCAGTGCCTTTGATTGCTCAAGACGAATGACATCTGCCGTACGCTTGACTTTATGCCGGTGCCGGGCAGCGTGTGCTTTGATTGCAGCTGGCTCGCCAGTGCCTTTTTGTGACAATTGTGATGTCCCGCCAGTCTTTGGTGACACCCAAAGAAATTTGGATGTTGAACTCATACCAAGATGGAAGCCCTACAATAGCAAGAATTTGACTTGGCAGATTTAAGTTCACAACATCATGGCAAGATACACATCTCCATCTGTAGCCCTCTCTACAAACAAAATTGCTTGTCAAGCAACCGCAGTATACCTCACTCCGTTTGTATGTCAGCAGGTTTGAGGTCACCTCAGACCGACGGATAACCAGGGTCCACCTCGCGCGAGCCACCTGAGCCACCTTTCCTAACTTAGCGGTTATCTTGATTAGATAATTGTAGAGAATATTAGCGTACTTGAATGCCTAGCAATCTACCATGTCATACAGATTAGAGAATAAAGAATACCCGTATTAAGGAAGGAATAGAATGGGAGTGCAATTATACCAAAAAGCCCCAATAATTAATTTCGTAAATGCGAATCAGAGTCTGGAAAGATGGGATATAAATAGGTCAAGCGATAGCGTTCATGTTGATTGGCTGATCGTGCCCGGTGCGCCCCCACCTCTGTCGCTAACTCGTTGTTTCAACGCAGAAGAGTATATATTATTTAGCTGGATTGCCAAACATTAATTCTATCAAAGGTCCAACTCGACCATCATAAATGTAGCCAGGTCAGAAACAAAAAAGAAATTCTACGGCACAAAAACGATTCTATTCCCACTCTCATCCCAGACCTTCTCCACCTAGGATAACGCGACAACTTTTACAGGATAACTCTTGATTTGAGCAAACTGATCAAGCAGCTTTGGGAGTTCTGCCGCCTGCTCGGCCATACCGAAACTGCCCGGAGCAGACCCCGCAATGGTGATGTTCTTTGATCGAATGAGGGCACCTGGCAAATTCAAATTCCAGCCCAGCTAGTCCACCAATGTGCACGTACTGAACACGTCGCGATGAAGCGAGAGGGGACTTGAAGAGCTGTTCTGTCGGAGCACCATATAGGTAGTCCAAGACGACATCAACATCTCGCGCCATCGAGAAGTCAGTGTCTGCAACAGGCTCCCGCAACTCAATCATCTCGTCAAGACCGAGACTAGACATCTTTTTCGTATTACGCGCACATCCAATCACCCTTCCGGCACCAAGTGCACGCGCGACAGAAACTGCAAAAGTGCCCGATGCCGATGTAGTACCCATGATGAGGACTGTGAAATTTGGAGGAAGATTGTTAGTACGTGTCTTCAGAGCCATCCAGGAAGATAGCCCGGGATTGGTATAGGCGGCCACTTGGATCTCATCCACCCCAGCAGGGAGTGGGCTGATGGCTTGCCTTGGTACATTGACAACGTCGCAGTAGGAGCCTCCTGTGTTAAAAGTGGAGAAGTAAACAGACTGGCCATCAGAAGTTTTCCCAACACCGTCAACGCCAGGTACATGTGGGAGGTCTCCAGAAGAAAAGTGCTTTCCAGAGGCTCGAGAGCGGACGACCGAGTGCAAGCCTGTCGCAGTGACTTTTATCTGGACTGTGCCCGGATCTGGTATTGAAGGATTGTCAAGCTCCACGTATATGGGCGCCTTGGACCAGTTGGTGACAAGTACACCATACATGTCGGAGCAGTTGGTGTCTGGCCAGAGAGAGTTTTTGAATAGATAATATGCAGCTTGGTATGGTCGTGTACTTGAGTTCATATGGGTATTATCCTTTTCGACGGAAAAAGATAGTTTTTATTTTAAAATGCGGACCCCTCGCGTTTTTGGAAGGCCGAAGACATGTACCCAGCTTACTCAGTTGCCGGAGCTTTCGGCTACCACGGACAACGCCACTCTATGAATTACTTTGTCAATTCCCTAGTAGGTGGCCGGTTTGACGGCTTGGTAAAGGATGGTAGAGTGTGCAGCATTAGCTGGCATGGGTTGTCAGATGCCAAGACTTGCAACTTCCCGTTTGGGACAAGTCTCGACAATGGCTTTAGACTATGACCAAAGCGCAAAGAGTCCTACACCGAATACCGAACATTGATCCAATGTTTCAAAACATGATGCAACAACATATAATCTGTTTTTACGCATCATGTGCTCGAGCAACGCACCGTCCCCTCCGCCTTCAAATCTTAAAACATCATGACAGACCTTTTTCGCGACACTTTTGCTGGACAAGCCATTCGGCTTATAACTAGAGGTCACTACCTCAAATACCCCGAAGAGCAGGACACTATGTTCACCCAACAGATTCTTGAGCGAAGCCTGTCGGGAATTGCAAACGTCTCTGCGTACAGATAATGGACGCACAATTCATCAATCGATGAGGCGGAGAAAATTTAAGGTTTTGAGCTGGTCTCGTGGACCGACCCTCACGACCAAGCCGTAAGTTGATCTCGGAAAGCTGAACTACGTCTTCGACTGCTGCTGACTAGAATTGTTGCGAGAATCCACAAAATTGGTCTTTTTTCAAGAAATGCTTTGTTACCGGATTGGTCTGCTTCTTGACATTCTCAATCTACATTGGATCCGCAATCTATACGGCAGGATCGCAAGGAGTGGCAGAGCAGTTCCAAGTGAGCGCAACAGTCGCTACACTTGGCCTCACGCTATTTGTACTAGGCTATGGCATCGGCCCAATGTTCCTCTTCCCCTTTGCTGAAGCACCACCGATCGGGCGCATGCCGCTCTATGTCATCACTCTTGCTATTTCCCTATTCTTCAACTTTGGATCGTATATGCGTATGGTTAGCCCCTTGCTTCAACAACTGGGCTGCATTATTGACAAAAGGTTAAGAAAAACATTGGTATGCTCCGCGCGTTTCGATTCCTAACCGGATTCTTTGGCATGAGTGAATCACTCCAGCTTAAGAAAGGATACTAAAATTGACCAAACAGTCTCCCGTTCTTGCCACCGGTGGAGCAAGCATGGCAGATCTTTGGTCGCCACAAAAGCGAGCATATGCCTTGATGTATGGGAAACCTTTGCTGTTTTCGGTCCTGTGATGGGACCCCTGATTGGTGGTTTTGCTGTTGAGAATGAGGACTGGACGTGGACCATCTGGGAGCTTATATGGCTTTCCGGTTTCTGCCTTGTGCTTCTGATCTTCACACTTCCGGAGACGAGCGCGGTGACGATACTGTACAAACGCGCCTACCGGCTCCGCTTAATTACTGGAAATGTCATGCTCAAATCTGCCGCGGAGATTGAAGCCGAGGATACTTCCGTGCGGGCAATTATAATTGCAAGTCTATGGCGTCCGTTTCAGCTATGCTTTCAAGAGCCAATCTTGTTGGCTACCAACATTTACCTCTGATTAATTTACGCACTACTTTACACATGGTTCGAAGCATTTCCCATTGTATTTTCCGGAATTTATCACTTCGATCTTGGGCGCAATGGGCTCACTTTTCTTGGAATCTTGATCGGCGCTTTCTTTATCATGAAACCGTACTGTCTTTAGTTGTACTACGTGCAAGAGCCCCAGTTTGACGTGAACGGTAACATCGCCCCAGAGAAGAGACTGCCACCGGCGATTGTGGGAAGTGTGTGCATTGTCATCTGCATGTTCTGGTTCGGGTGGACGAGTCGGGAATCAATCCATTGGATCGTCCCAGTTATCGGCTCATCCTTCTTCTCCATGGGGGCGGTGCTCTTGTTCAACTCGGTGCTCAATTACCAGGGAGACTCTTACCCAGTGTATGTTGGGTCCGTACTGGCGGGTAACGATCTAATGCGATGTGCTTTTGGAGGAGCATTCCCTCTGTTTGCGCCTGCGATGTTTCATAAATTGGGAGTGGATTGGGCGTGTTCTTTGCTTGGACTCCTTGCTATTTCTTTTGTACCCATTCCCATTCTGTTCTTCAACTATGGGAAAGCTATTCGCGAGAAGAGTAGATTTGCAGGGCATGACATTTGAAATGTGGTCACACTGGGGTGAATGGAGATGGTCCGCATGATAGCAGTCAGGATCTATCTCTCAGTTTCAGACTGGCAAGAGATTATTCAGATTTAACACCTAGGGGAAACCATGGATACCCTACGCTCAGTTGCGCTTAGAGACCTCGGGCGTCATTATTGGACCCTTGCCATACCGTTGCAATAGTTCTATCAATTCAACCAAGGGAGGGAGGAACACCAAGCGCATCATCAAATTACAGAAAAGGGTTATCGTGTTAGCAAACCATATCCTCCTTGTGAGCCACTACGATGACCAATAGGTCCCGTTGCACACATCCACACCGTCACTGCCATCGTGACAGCTGCTGCGATAATCCCAACAAGAATACTCACAATCTCCAGCTTTTGTCAAATTACCACTACCTTTTCCAGATGCCGACGCTGTATCGGCATTCTGATTCGAGCCCTTGTTTGAGCCAGCGTCATTCGCTGTGGCTGTTGAGGTATCTGCAATCGATGCGTATGAGACCTTAGTACTAGTTTCTGGGGCTGTCTGGATTGTCGAATAGGTCGTCACCAAAGGTGAGACCGCTGGAGGTGGTGTCGACGGGGTAAAGGTGACGGCCATAGTGTCTGCAAGTACGAAAATGTACCCGAGACGTGCCACTAACAACATGTAAAGCATTCGAAGTACTGGAAAAGCCAAAACTGTGGTTGCCGCCGACGATGAGATCCTCACAGTGACGGTCGCCGTTGGTCCTACATTGAGTGTATTGGTTGTGCCTCCGTAACCCGCTGTAGTGTAAACGCGAGCAGCAGTATCTGTCGTTGCAACCTGGGATGTGCTCGTTCAAGTGGGGCCCGTGTAGATGATCGCCCTCGTAGTCTTGATGCAGGTGTAGCCGGGGATGTTGAAGCCGTTCACAGAGCAGTAGTCATTGTATATCTTGATCGCCTGCGCGACATCGACATTTGCATTATCGCCGCAGTCGTAGAGAACAGCCTTTGTAATCAAATTGTGAGCTGAGGCGATTAGGTCAAGTCGGCAAATATACTGCGCATAGAATATGTCAGGACGCTGTCCATGAGTAAATCGACAAAAGTATCCACACCAACCTCAATCGTTTTACAACCTAGGCTGTTCACATTGGCCCCATGGGTAAAGGCATATGTCGCACATCGTCGCAAGACTTTGCTAGGCCCACCGCCGGGAGCTTCCTCAAAGTCATATTTTTGGTCCGCAGCATATATTGGCAAAAAACTTGAGGCGAAAGTAACCTACAGTAAGAACCAGCTCCACATCGTGACCACGAAGAGAGGACAGGCGGAAGGGTCAAAATCGGTCGAGAAAGATGTGGATTCGCAAGGAGACTACGAGTGAGCGAATCGACGCCCAACCTTCACTTGTCTTGCACTCCTCAGCCGCACAGCCACGCCGCCCGCCCAATACAGTCAGTCCGTGCTAACAAGGAAAAAAACAAAATATGCAGGCAGAAACGACTGCGCACAAGTCATTTCAACTCATTCCGAAAGCCGTATTTTCCCCTATGCAGAAGTGAAGACGCTGTCGAAGGTTTTATCAATACGAAAGGGGAGACATTCAAATATCCGAAACCCATACAGCTACCCCCACGTCACACATCGAAACTCATCAACACCACTAATCGGGATAAAAAAAAAATTGGACTTCGTTCTTACGGATACAGTATCAAGTCTTGCCACTCCGTCACCACCTCCCATATCTCATGCCATGACAAACAAAACAGCAGCCCAATAACAACGCCGTACCCTTATACCTACTACTCATATAAACCGGGTGTGACACAGAAACGCCCCGCTGAAGACATGATCTTTTTGGGAGAAGATGGAAACATTCTCCCTCCCTCCCTCCACCAAAGAGGCCGGCGCCAAAGTCATGTAGAAACAAGAAGAAAAATGAGGAAGCAAATGCCATGCATGATACCCATTCATGATTACCTCTCCACAAATGATACGGAGATTTATAATATGCTGATGCAAGAAGTACAGGATGTGAAGTTCTAGCTGGCTCGCTGGCTGGCTAGCGGATAAAAATCGAGTCGGCGCGGCTCCATACCGAGCGCTGTTTGTTGGTGTGGTCACACGCTAACATGCCATCAGGGTGTGGAATCTTTTCCCAAAGGATATCATCTGCGGAGTGACTTAGTGAATTCGTTAGGGATCCACATGAGCTGATTAGAACCTACCGTCTGATATATATTCAGGTTTGCCATACCCTTTGACCACGGACGCGAATTTGATCCTCTCCAACCCTTTGCCCTTAATGCCAGTCTTTTTCGAGAAGCGCTCCTTGGTGTCCGAGAAGACTTCGCCCTTCTTGATCATGAATATGAAGGGTGTGCCATGCATCTTTGTCAGTTCCTTGTCGAAATGGACAACATGTATGGGCCGCTCTTCGTGCTCCTCGTATTCGCCATGCATCTCTCCTTCTGGTACCACTTCGGCGAGCAATTGGACGAACTCGGTCAAATTAGCGACAGCGTAATTCGGCGCACATTCGCGGAAGATCTTGCTTGCATGAACCTCATACACTCTGATTCGAGGAAGCAGTTCATCAGGTAGACCATCCTTCGCTTTGCCGAGCTTCCGCTGCAAGCCCATTACCATGTCGTCAACAGTGCCGTTCTTCGGAACCAGAATCTCATAGGGTTCTTCTTTGGCAACACCTTCCGTAAGCCAAGTCACCTTGAGACTCTTCATATTCTCCAGCTCAGCCACACTGACTTCCAAAATCTCGTAGTACAGACAATCGGGGCGCTGACCCATAGATGAACCATAATTATTGTATCCTGGCTGCAGTATACTACCCAGCGTGTTTGGGGTATTTGGTTTCAGCGCATTCTTAGCTCGACCATTTGAGGCGTTGACTGGCGAAATGCGGAGATGCGTGGGATCGACCTTGGCTCCCAAGGCTTCCGCGATACGTGCTGTGAGGGTACCATAGTTCATACGCTTCGACAGTTCCAACTCGAATGATGGTCCATCCCCTTCATATTTTGCCTCGAACTTGACCTTTATCTTGTGGAGGAGATTGTCGTAAAAGTCTCGGGCGTCGACGAATTTGCCGGCATCGGTAAAAGCTTGTGCTTCCTTATCGGGATATACCTTCTGGACAGTGATGATGTCACCATCTTGTATCTCGGACACAGCCAACGTTTGCTTTCCCTTGATCGGCTCGATCATGTTGTGCTTGATCTCCTCATACATTTTGAAATTCGTTCCAACCGGCCAGCCCATAAGCTTCAGGATATGAGGAGCGATATCACCAGCTTTCTCTTGCTGCGAAGCATAGAAGTGTCCTGCTCCATATAATGTTTGCTTCTCAATATCGAAGTGCTTCAGGAAGAGGACGATTGCGCGATTCTGAATATTTCCGCCAGTCTCAACAAGTGAGTCGCCGAAGACTGGGTTTCCTTCCTTGTCCTTGTCATCGGCAGTCTCCATCCACAGGCGGAATTGCGCGCTCTTGGTGCCGTATTTGTCGGCGGCTTCTTGCAGCGTGATATCAAACTCAGGAATGGGCTTATCCGGTCGCACGGTACCATTCTGACGATTGACCATCGCCCATGGCCTTAGAAACTTGTGGTTGACGCCGGCGGTCTCAGCAACGATCTTGACAAACTCAGAAATAGCTGTCGTTTTGAGCAGGCGATACGTCTTTGGAACCGTCTCTGGTGGAACGTCTCCTTTCCATGGTACGATGTCGAAGCCTTGGAAAACTTTGAAATTCTGGTCCGTGGCGACATGAACCTCCATGTAGAGATGGGCTTCTTCCCGATCTCTTCTTGCCTTTTCGGTCTGGGCTTTTTCTTCGGCAAACTTGATTGCAAGATGTTCTGGAGGCGGGATCTGAGCATCGTCCATCAAAATTTGGTCTAACCTTGATTCCCGAATGTATACCAGCATATACGCGTTATTCGACCGCTTTGTATTCCAAGTCCGTGTATATGGGTTCCGTTGTTGTGTCGTTCCGTTGGCAAGTGGAGGTAGCTCACCACCAAAGTTCTCGCTGATGGCTTCCCTCGGAAGAGCGCGCATAACTCGGTCGTCATCGAACTTGAACCAGGCACCATCCTTCTCTGGCTTGAGGAAGGCGTAATAGTGACCTGCATTCAGATCTCCGCTGTGTACTAGAACACCATGCAGCTTGTAATTGTACGGTTCCGACTTGTCCGCATCCTTGGAGAGATATGGTGCTGCGTCCCATACCTCAGGGAATTCGTAACTGTCGTTGATCTTCATCATCGTGTCGCGATTGAAGTCATACTCGAAACGCTTGAGCTGGAGATGTAGTACTGCTGGGAATGATTCGAAGATGACACCCTTACGCGCGTCTTGTAAGCCAAAGCCTTCGGCGAAATACTTGTTCTCCCCATCCATGGTTTCCTCTGCAATGTAATCTTTGAAGCTGGCGTCCAGATCCTTATTGCCGCTGACGTTGAGCTGGATGTCCCAAAAGTCTTCGATGCGGGACGATTCGTAATCCACGTTGATACATGAAATGTACGTCTTCGTCTTACCGATGAACATTTTTGGAAGAGCGTCTTGTGCTTCAGTGCCCTTCATCTTTTCTTCCAGCCTTTCCATCAACACTCGCGACAACTCTTGCACATCCTGTTGCTCAAATATTTGCCGGGTATCCCAGCCAAAAGCTTTTGTGAGTTCGTTTGTGGAAACTGCGAGCGTGCTTGTTTGGAGTTGGTAGAAGAGGCGTTGTAGGGCATAGGCGCTGTTTGTTCTTACGTCGGTCTCGTCTTCCGTAGGTATCATATAGACGGCCTGCGTAAGATTAGTGTTGGACAATTTCAAGCCCCAGGGTAGTCGCTCACCTTGCGAAATGCGTTTGTAAAATAGAGCGATTGTAAAAGTGAGTTCAGGTAGCAAGTCGCGCCTTGATTTTTCAGGCCGACCATTCCGGTCTGCTTTTTGGAATCGTAGCTATAGAAATGCATTGTCAGCAATGAGGCAACATTGTAGACCGTACCTTTAAAGCAGAAGTTTGTGCATGCTTCTCGGTGTCGTGAAGGTAAAAAGAAGCATCACATACTTGATGAAGTTGTGCCATAAAACTCCGGTAGGATCCCTGTATACGCGGACAAAAGCGGTAAGTTTTGCACTGTTGTTCTCAACCAAAGGCCGATCATGATCCTCAAATCTTGCGGCGAATATCTTTCTAAGCTCAGCGAAGCGTGTGAATCCCCAATCTGCCTCATCACCGTTGAAGCGGTGGGTAGCTGTATGTGTAACGTAAATGGTAGGATCGTTCGGATTCCACAGCGTCAGCATGAATTGCGCGCAAGCATACCAGTCGTCAGGGACGTTGCCATCAAAGCCATGCTCCAAGTAGAATGAAGCATGGTCAACGTTGTTGCCCTGTGGGAAAAAGAGAACTCGCCACGGATGGTCGCCTGAATGAAAGATGGGACCTTGGATTCTTTTGCCCAACGTCCGCCAATTGTCGATGTCCCATGTGTTGGTGGCTTCTGTTTCGACTTCTAAATCTGTTGTAAGTGGCATATGTCTCTTTTTCATTGCCTCAAAGTCGTCGGCGCGGATTTCTGGCTCGGCGTCTGCTTCGTCCATGCTGTCGGCGGGGGAGATGATGGCGACATCTTGCTTCTCGTCATAGTCGGTGTCCATGACCATGTCGCTGTTTATCTGGAGAGTGTCCAACTTTACTTGTAAGCTTTGTGCGCCGCAAGGAAGGTTGAAGTATGATACGTACCTGGTCCATGATGCAACCTGGAAGATTTGTGAGAGGTCGAGAGGGGCGGCGGATTGGCTGCAGCTGGGCAGGGCAGGGCAGGAAAGGATGGGCCGGCCAAGCGCTGCGGAGGGGGATCGTTGGGGAGGAAGCTTGGGGAGGCAGTTGCCGGTGACGGGTGACGGGTGACGGGTGACGGGTGACAACAGCAGAGTTCAGGTTGTTGGAAATCGCTTCAAGCTTTCGGAGAAGGAAGACGTTGAATTGTCAAGTGAGGTTGTATAAAGCAAAGGTGCAAGGTTAAGGTTGAAGAGTGAACTCTTCGCGCTGTTGGAAAGCTGACGAACTAGCAAGGGTGCGGCTTGTGGAAGTGTACATAAGGTATGGATATGGAGAAAGACACAACACTGACGTTGCCAGAAGAATTATTCACCTTTACCACTATTGACGGCGAGTAATTGGAGGAGCAGCATAGGATTAGCTTCGTTCGCAGAGGGAGGTTTGATGGGACCTTGTCTTTATTGCAGCCAGGTTGCGCTGGCTTGTCATGATTTTCTATTACTCACCCCGTCTCTCTTCACACGGCGACGCTAGGTATTGACAAAAATCTACAAAGCCCCCGCCAGCAAGAGAGCCATCCCCCACTATTTCCACTGTCATTGGACCCCCAGCCAGAGCTTGCCTTGCTAGAGTGCTGCCAAATGCAAACACCTCCGCCAGCTGGATCTGGCAAATGTACAGTCACAAGCAATTTACCGTGAGCCGTCAAGCTTGCCACTCATCATTATCAAATTCTCACAATAAGTTCTGTGGGGAACTCCCACGAAGAAGCAAATGTAACCCAGCCTCTCGGAACAGACTTTAATGCCCCGCCCGTGTGATACCTTTCCGAGCTAAGCTTGGACGTCCCCAGATCATGAACTTCTTCCTTTTCTTCAACTAACCACTCCATGGCTCTGCGGCCGTCAATGCTACAGCCTTCTGCAGCTTTTACTCGTCAATTGCTGCGTCTTCCTGCTAGTGCGCGATGCTTGAGTACTGAGAGCTGGCATTCTTCTGGATCCGCTCCTCCATGGAGACCTTCTGCAGCGCTTGATGAGTATGTCCTCGGCATACCTGGCTAAAAATAGGTCAGTCTAATAACAAATGTGAGTAGCTGGGTTCAAAGAGAAGCTAGACCGATCAGTCTGCGCCAATTGACATATTTTGGCCGCACCCTGACGGAGGATCGTTTGCTCAGTTCAGCAAACTATGTCCGCAGAGAGCTTCCCACAAGGTGATTGCCATTCCATACCATGCGCAAACCTATTGCTAAAGATCAACCTCAAGGCTTGCTCATCGATTGCGTGACATGCAAACGCTCCCATACGTTGTCCTAACAAACGAACACCTCGCCCATGTATACGAACTATACTACAACGCATTCGAACGCTTCAGAAAGATCCACGAAATACACACACAAGATGATAACGACCGATTCTGCAAAATACTCAAAGAGACTCTGAAGGAACACTTGACTGTGATTCCCAGACTGGCAATCGGAGTGCTAGAAGTGCAAGGACTCATGAAACCAGACGCAACAGACAAGTTCATGACAACACTTCTGCGATCAGTACTCGCTCTTCCCAACCTCCAAAATCACAAGCATGACTGACCCCACAAAACAGCGCATATCCCGCCGCGTCATAGCAGAACAGCACCTAGCCCTGACAGAGACCTTCCACTCCCCCTGGCACTTCCCCGACGCCAAAACTCCCGCACACGACCCCACCGCCGAGTTCGTAGGCGAAATCTTCCTCCACTGCAACGCCGCAGAAATAGTGGAAAGATGCGCCTCCGCCACGAGAGCCCTCATGCAAAAAGCGTACGGTCCATCTCACCAATTACCCGAAATCAAAATCGAAGGACATTTAGATGCTACATTTCCCTATATCTTGTCGCATTTGGAATACATCATTGGTGAATTGTTAAGGAATAGTATTCAAGCTGTGATAGAGCAACGACAGCAGAATAAGGAAGGGCAACCACCGCCTATTGAGATATTGATATGTGAAACGGCGCAGCATGTTATAATTCGTCTGTCGGACCGCGGTGGTGGTATACCGAGGGATGTCCTTCCTTACCTCTGGTCCTTCTCCAAAGGCCCGCGCAAAGATACGCGCCTGAGAAACCTATCGCGTGTCCCCAAAATGGCAGCCACAATGCAAGAGGTCCGCACCGAATCCTCTGCCGACGCTGAAAAACACTTCTCCTCCTCCTCCTCCTCCTCCTCCTCCTCCTCCTCATCCGACTTCGGCGGCCCTTCCGAACACAGGGATAGCTCCCTCAGTTCCCTGACCAGTAGGCCGCCTAATTTGAGGTTGGGGATCGGTATGCCGATGAGTCGGATCTATGCAGAGTATTGGGCTGGGAGTTTGGAGATTCATTCTTTGGAGGGCTATGGTGTTGATGCTTTTTTGCAGATTAGTAAATTGGGGAATAAGAATGAGCAGTTGACTACTAGAGCTAGTATGGATGCTGTGTGATTTGAGGAAGGGTACCGGAACGAGAGATTATGGGACCGAAGGAGCTATTTATTATAGAAATGGAGTGGAAAGAACATCGTCGGCTAACACCCGTAACGAAAGTCCGCTACACGGGCTCTGTCAGCGTGAGCAGAGTAGAATGCTGGGAGCAGTGGCAAATATTACCAAGGTTGCACATCTTCAGCGCCATCCACTGTACGTAAACTTTCAACTAATCTTGTTATCGTTGTTGAAACATTGTCCTTCTGGGCACCTAAGCGCATGAATTGTGTGCTCGTAAAGACTTTGATATTCGTCATATCTGCTGGAACAAGTCTCATAGAGCAAAATCTCAGTCAATTCCACCCCTCCGCCTTCCTCCTGCTATCCCTCTTCAATTTCCTAACCTCAATATCCTCCTTCCACCTATACCCTCCCTGGCCCCTACAAGACCCACACCACGACTGATATCTATTCCAATTCTCAGTAAGATTGGTTACCTCCCTTTCACAATCCCAGCAAAATAACCCAACACGATTCACAAATCTACATCCACCAAATCCTTTCAATTTACGAGCAAGTTTCTTGGATCCTTGGTTTTTGGTTGCTTTGCCGCCGCGGGCGGGTAGTTCACTTAGAGGATCTTCATCGAAGTATTGGGATAGACCCGTTAGGTAATCGGGTTCGGGTGTGGACTTCCAAGTTGTGAGAGTGGTGATTAGGGTGGGTTCACTGGGGGTGTGTTGTTGATCGACGGACTGGGGAGAGACGAAACTACCTGGCATGGCTATAACATCGAGATCGTATAGAGATAAGAGATGTACGTTTTGCGTAGCGTCCATGCGTCCGCCCTTCTCGATCAGTAAGGAAGTCTTCATGAAGTGCATATCCTGAAACTTTTGCAACACGTGTAATTCATCCCCATTCCATGGTTCCTCTTGAGAAGGAGGCAACTCGTGCATAGTAAATCCATCAGGGATAACAATGCGAATATCCTTGAGCGTTTGTTCCATTTCTAAAGTTGCGCATACGAACCGTACGTTATCTTCCCAGGGCTTGCCACGTCCACCACTATAACCTCGTTGGAAAGGTAGAAGTTTTGTCATGTGGAGGGTGGGATGGCATTTATGAGTCAAGTTGAAGCTCGACCAGTCTGCCGGGTCCAAGTGGCGGTGCTGGTTTCCTGGGAGGACTACATCCAGACAGCGGAGACGAGAACGCGCTTCAGGGCCAATAGTAGTGAGGAAACGACGCAGGATAGTCCAATTGAAGTCTGCTGAGAAACGAAAGGTATTTTCCGTCCAGAAGATGTTCTTTGCTTCTCGATTGACTTGTTTGCATGTTTGCACCAGTGCAATGGCCATTTCTTGACGTATGTACCGAAGATCTTCTAGGTCACGGAATTGATGTATTCGGCGCGATACTTGCTGGGTGTGTGGTCGTGGTCCTTGGTATTTGGCTTTGCATAGTCGTGTTTCGAGAGTGCCGTCCGTTGGATGATGGGAAATTAACCTGTTGGGGGCGAGATCTAGAGGTATGAGACTGAGGAGGGCGGCTCGGTAGATGAGCATGCGGATTTCTCCTGGTAAGTTGAGAAAGGGCGAATCTTGCTCGATGGTGTAAGAAATATAGTTGGTTTTGTGACGGATCGCCATTGTTAGTAATTGTCGTTGTATGCTCTTAAGTGAGGTACAATGAGAAAGTTAAGAGGAAAAGGATTTTGCAGCTGTTTGAAGATTGAAAGGAAGGGTTATCCCCTGCTTCTTAAGCCTCGTGAAGACTTTGGGCGTGCGCATGGTGAGTCAAATCCGACAAGGCGGAGTCAACGCTGGAAGCGACACTAAGCCACAAATAGTCAAAGATACTTAAATAAGAAAGATAGGAGATTAGTACCAAACTGTAAAGGAAGTCAATGTTAGGTTACTACTCTTCCGAAACGTTTATGTGTGCTGCTCTCTTGACTTCTCATAATGTGGTAGTGAAAAGTCGTGTAATGTTCATGGCGTGTTAGAGTGGGAAGATCAGTCCTTGAGGAATTTCCAGTAGGGCTCTTCTACTTCTCTGGTCAATGTCATGCCTAGTAACGTAGGAGATGAGGGTAGACTACTATGACTTATAGCATTGAACCAAGCTGTAACATGAGCGTCGAGGGAGAGTTGGTTGGTGTTGCTTGGCCCCCAACATTCGGAAGTTGGTGCTGAGTCACAAATCCGACCTCATCCCAACTTTCTCTTCACCTTTCATATATCGTCTCTCTAGATTTAGAGGGCTCAAAGACTTGCGCTTCGGCGTGATCAACTCCTTTGCTCGGCTGCAAATGCGAGAACTAATATCTGCTGACACAATGGAAATGCTGTCTTCCCACAAACGTTGTTTGACTTTCTTAAACTCATCCCGTTGTGTGAGAAGAGGAGAAGGGAGAGCCATTTATATCAGGAGAAGTGGAAGAATGAACGCCCGTATCTGTATGGCGACTTTGTTAGAATACCTCATTCTTCTCACTGCACTGCGGACTCCATCTCCCATAGCTCTGCAACTAATACCATGAGAACTCCAAGCTTTTCTTTCATTCTCTGCCTTAGTCTTTGAATGATACAACGGTCTACTAAATATTTGGGAATGGGCTTACCGGCTACACTCGTGTCTCATCCATGGCATTGAGTAAAGAGGGCATTCTAAAACGAGACTTAAGCCAAAGTCCCCACCAAAATTGTGCCCATACAGCACACAGCAGGAATCTAGAATGTATGAAAGTATCTGAAATACTTTGCTTGGGGTTGACCTACCAGCAGCTTCAGGGGACGATATACTCTGAGTCGTTGAGAAGCTGTGTGAGTTGAGAAACACCAACCTCAGATCACGACGCGCAACCTCGGATTCCCGCATCAACCCTCCAATTGCCCACGCAGAGAGTTGAATGGAAAGCTCGCCGCCGATGCAACTCGTTGAAGTATTTCTGTGGGTAATCCAGTGCAAGCTCATCGACTGAGAATGGAGCAAAACCACGCTCTCCAGTGGAATGATTTCGGCTAGAAAAGGTTTTGCGCGCCGCCAACTTCAGTTCGTATACGTGCATTCATGGCTTTTGCGCGTAGACTCCCCCAAAATCTCACAGTGCCTGGATCTCTTGAATTCCTTCCCAAGAATTTCAAAGCTGGGCAAAACAATCACAGAAGCAGTGAAGGTAATTACTCATTTCCCTTCAAGAGAATTGTGAGGAGAAGAACAATGGCGTCACGCGGGCATTGATGGCCTCGCTCAGTTGCGGCTTTTCGGTTCTATAGGTATGGTTCAAACTTGATGTTTGGGATTCACATGGTGGTTATTATGCTCATGGCTCGTGAGGCCTATCTGCTGGAAAGCTCCCAGGAGCTCTGGATATACTTGATGCAAATGCAACAGCTGGTTTTGATTCAATCTGCTGAGAGCCTCCAAACCTAGCTATTTTGGATGCACATACAATATCGATTTCAAGCTTAATCCACGAAGGACGCTCCAAACGAGTCACTCCACAATACTCCAGGAGCACTGAGTATACTCAATACAAGTATATTGTATGTTCCTAATTCAGGCTCCTACCATCTCAAAAGGCTCCGGGAGCGTCGGTTATGCCCAACGCGAACGCAATATATAATAACAATGCTTAACACTCCAACCTCCACAAGCAAATCATCTCAAAAATTCCAGGAGCTCTGAGTATGCTTAAAATCAATGCATTGTGTAAAAAATCAGCCCAACTTGTTCAAGCTTGTGTTCGTTGGCGGTTAGACGCTATTTTTAGCACGTAGACCCTGATCGTCCGCTGCATTTGTCGGTCTCGGACTCGGTCCATCTTCATTTCCCTCAACTAGTCTACTACATTATTTCAGGTAATTTATTGTGCGATTTTCAATGTTCCATTTGCGGGCTTTGTCTCTTCGCCAATGGATGAGAAAACAAAAAAAGTTCGGAAATCTGCATATTCGATGCAGTTCCGCCAATAATGGTCCTAAATCAAGAATTGAGCGTCTTAACTCACGATGTATTTACCGTCGCTTGCCCTTTCCTATGATATCGTTGCTAAGTTCAGGCAGTACCAAAGTTCCTCCGCCCATATACAGCCTCACTCGTCAATGCTCCGCTTTCTCATGTTACAGCATTTCTACTCCTCCATGAGTTGACAGCCATAGTTCCCTTAGTAGGACTAGCAACAACATTCCACTGCACCAATTACCTCCCATCATGGATCAGCGATTCTGCATACGTGAAAGAAGGCGTTGAGAAATTTGGACGATACTTCAAGAGGAAGGGCTGGTTTCAAGACGGAGAGACGGTGAATGGTGATGCTTGGGGCGTTGGCAATGCAAGTGTAAAGGTCGTGCTTGAAGTCGCTACCGCTTGGGCTATCACGAAAGCCCTCCTACCTTTGAGGTTGATAGGGAGTGTATGGGCTACACCATGGTTCGCCCGAGTAGCCGTTGTGCCTGTCACGAATATAATGGGCAAAATATTGAGAACAGGCCCTGCAAAAAGGAAATGAGTTCTAGGGCTGGTGGCACTGATACCTTGAGTCTGTTCTTCCAACCCCTCACATCCGATATTAGAGAAGGAGCTAAATTCAAATAGCAAAACACCCACCCGTCTACCACTCAGCATTGTGGGCTCACTACTCCGTAGAAGATACCACATCAAGTATGTAGTTTTACTATACATGATAAGATGTCCCTCGTTTCCACGCAAGTCTCTAATCTAACACGTAGATCTTATTCGGAAAAACCTGGCGTGGTAAGAACTGTCCAAATTAAATCACATTTCCGAAGTCGTCCTCCACCAATCTGAAACGTCGGTTAAGAGCAACCCAAACGCAAGGGTCAACGAATACAAACAACAGTTATTCTAGTCAATATCTCTCACAATGGCCGTTCTTGCCATTCTAAAAACTGTTTGCTGCCAGAGTCGTGAAGGATGTTCGCGCTGCCCAACGTTCTCGCGGTCCTCATTGCTTCCTCAATCGCCAATGCGGCTGCTACACCACCACCAGCATTCCAACCCGCCGCCCATAATGCAGGGAATGGAACAAAATTGACCAGCTCATCCGCTCACTTTCAAGTCTTCGATGTTACTCCCGACCAAGCCGCCGTAGCCCTCAAACTGCTTGAATCCGCGTACACCTGCTTAGTAGATACATTAGGATGGCGCTCTTCAGGACTGTCTTACAGGCGGGAAACATCTGAGGATGGACCATGGTACAAAATGAATGCTTATGGTGTTTCGTCACCACAAGCAATTGGCGGTGCTGCTGGCGTTATGGGTTCGGATTTTAAAACTGGTGCTGCGTTTATCAAGGTTGTCGCAGCGACGATCAAAGACCCTCTAGTTACAGTTCATGAATACGGCCACGCCTTGACGTATTATGAGCGTAATTGGGTAGACATGGGGCGCACGGGTACATGGTGGGAACCTCTTGCGGAGTTTGTTGCAGACACCTACAACACATCGCCCTGGTGTGATGCTGCCAGAAAATCAGTGAGCCAACCCACTGGTCGAACAAAGATGGACCTGAACAAGGTCGTCGGGAGCGCACATCAAGTTCTCGTCGATGGTACGCCAGGTGGCAACGCCAATTACTACCAGTCGTGGCCTTTTTTGTCGTATCTGAGTTACAATCCAGACAACTACCCAGGACTGGGTAAAACTGTTACAAGAGACATGATCAGGAAATACAAGCTCCGAAGCAATGAAACGCCTTTGCATGCACTAACTATAGTGGCCAAGTCAGTGTCTGTCCAGCAAATTGTTGGAAAATATTGGGCGAGAATGGCATGGGGTGATATTGGACATCCGCAATCGAGGCAGCGTTTCGACGAAGTGAGAGCGAGACTCAACTTTGCGAATCTGGATTCAACGGGGAGTGGCACTTACAAAGTGAAAGCTGCCAGGGCGCCGAAATACATGGGTGCGAGCATCATTCCTTTGAAAGGGACTGGAAAGATTAGTGTCAAGGTCACAGCATCAGATCCGTTCACCGCAACACTTGCGATTCGGCCTACCAGTGGAGCTATACGCTATGTCGAGCTTGCGGAAGGCGCGGGAGGGGCAAACGTTGCTGACGGGGAGCAAGCTGCGTTGGCAATTGCTAACACGCCAAAGGAATTAATCATGTACAATGGATTTGAGATGGAAAAGACGCCGCAGGTCAACAAAGGTTTGCTTTATACTCTTCAATTGACGGGCGCGACTGCGTAGTATTGAGACATTGCAATTAGAATTTCCTGACGTTTAGTCTGTTATCGAGCAGTTTCTGGTAGTTGTGAAACCAAATGTGATCGGTAGACATGCTAGAGGAAGACGCAAAAATAACCAGAAGGAGAAGCCGAAAACACTTGCACGTGCACCAAAACACCTTGCCTTTTGCGGGCGGATACCCGTCAATCAAAACGCCGCAATCCAAGCTCTTCACATGTCAAGCCCAAAAACAGCGTCAGGTGACGGGTATCAGCGACTAAAAACTAGTCTGGATCTAAATTCTAATATCACAAAGTTGATTTGTCGAGGGCCCACATACCGAGGCTGTGTGTTAAGGCGATTTCTCTTCCCCAGAATTTGTGTGCATGATCACAAGCAACCAGTTCTACGCCGACTCAAAAACTCCTTTTCAGCCGCTGTCCTCTTTCCTTTTCAACTTCGACTCTGTATTATTCCTTCTAGTTATCTTTGTAGTCAACTCCTCGGGCGTGAAGAGTGAACGATTATACGTCATGTCTAAATCATTCTCAGCGGCGGATGTTGCATCCCACAACAAACCAGACAGTCTCTGGATCATTGTCGATGACGACGTTTATGACCTTAGCAAGTTTCAGGACGACCACCCAGGCGGAAAGAAAAGTGAGCAATGTGTGTACATATCACATTATAGACTAGTACTAATTAATGCGTAGTCCTCCAGCGAGTGGCCGGAAAAGACGCTTCTAAGCAATTCTGGAAATACCACAATGAGAGCATTCTGAAGAAGTACCAAGGTCAATTGCAAGTCGGATCTCTGGATTCGAAGCCAAAGCCTGCAGCTGCCTCAGCTCCACCACCAGCCGAAAGGGTGAAGCCACAGGCCGAGGCCGGCACACTCTCTGTTGCTCCTACGAGCTCAAGTGCTTTGAACGACGATGCAGTTCCTCTCGATATCTTCGGAGATCTCGTCCCTTACGCAGATCCCAATTGGTACCAATCGGTTTGTATACCCAACCACAGAATGCGTCTTACGCGCTAATGCCCCGCCAGTACCACTCTCCATATGTCAACCAGTCCCACGCCGACCTCCGAGACGAAGTTCGCGCCTGGGTTGATGAGAAGATTCAACCTTATGTCTCGGAGTGGGAAGAGGCCCGCCAGGTCCCGCCACGAATCTACAAAGAGATGGGCGAGCGTGGTTACTTGGCCGGTCTAATGGGAACACATTATCCCGTAGAGTACACTAAGAATAGTGTCAAATCCGTTTCTCCTGAGAAATGGGATCTCTTCCACGAACTTACTATCACCGATGAGATCAGCAGGGCTGGAAGCGGTGGTCTTGTGTGGAATTTGATCGGTGGATTTGGAATCGGCATGCCACCAGTCATGAAATACGCGAAACCTGTTGTTCGAGACCGTATCGCTCCAGGCATTCTCCAAGGCGACAAACGTATCTGTCTCGCCATCACGGAGCCAGATGCAGGTTCCGATGTTGCCAACCTGACCTGCGAAGCCAAACTTACCGAGGACGGCAAGCACTACATTGTCAACGGTGAGAAGAAATGGATCACCAATGGTATCTGGTCCGATTACTTCACAACTGCTGTCCGAACCGGGAAGCCGGGTATGAACGGTATCAGCGTTCTCCTCATCGAGCGCAGCTTCGGCGGCGTTTCCACCCGTAAGATGGACTGCCAGGGAGTGTGGAGTTCCGGCACGACCTACGTTACATTTGAAGATGTCAAGGTGCCCGTTGAAAATCTCATCGGCAAGGAAAACCAGGGCTTCCGTGTCATCATGACCAATTTCAACCACGAGCGTATTGGTATAATCATCCAATGTCTACGCTTCGCTCGTGTCTGCTACGAGGAGTCAATGAAATACGCTCACAAACGAAAAACCTTTGGCAAGCGCCTCATCGACCACCCGGTTATTCGACTCAAGCTCGCACACATGGCTCGTCAAATTGAAGCCTCTTGGGCATGGCTCGAGAACATGATCTTCCAGTGCCAAAAGATGGGTGAAATGGAGGCCATGTTGAAGCTTGGTGGAGCTATAGCTGGCTTGAAAGCACAGTCGACAACTACATTCGAGTTCTGCGCCAGGGAAGCAAGTCAGATCTTCGGTGGTCTGAGTTATTCTCGTGGTGGTCAGGGAGCCAAGGTTGAACGTCTCTACCGTGATGTTCGTGCTTATGCTATCCCTGGTGGTAGTGAAGAGATTATGTTGGATTTGTCTATCCGACAGGCACTCAAGGTTCATCAGACTCTGGGTATGAAGCTATGATGTGGGAGTACGTATTTATGCCCGGTCTAGATGCAATTTTTGGTTACTACATAGATCAGGCGGCGTTTTTGTACCAACAGTTTACATCAATATGTTTCAATTTAGGTAGCAATATTGTTTGACACTACAAAATGATTGATGTGAAACATCTCCCATGTGAACATTTTGCAGCCAACATCTGCCACATGTCAGTCCCAAGAGCACCATTCCAATGTGATTTCTTCTCCATCGGAATCCATTGGGAGCCCCAATCTAGCAATACGCCTGTGATAATGTCTCAACATCAATCTGATGTGAAAAACAAAAATGCTCGAAGTGGTCTCAGACCATAGTCGCAAACATGCCCGTCATAGCTGCAGTGGAGTCCCCTCCCGTTGGGGGAAATAAAGCGTCAACATGTGAAAAAGGCCTGGCGCAAATCGCGGAAACGAAATACGTCCCACGAGGCCGGTACCAAGATCTGTCTTCCACGTCACACGACGTTGATTGCATCTTCCCTGTCTTGGCGGATCGTGTTCAGGGGACTTCGGGACTGTGGCCAATCGGGGGAGTTGATGGGGTAGATACGTACTTTGTGTTCGGAGTGGGTTCCTGTGGATTGCCCATGGGAAGAACGAAAAGAATTCGTTAGAGCAAATTAACTGTTTCGAAGGCCACAGCTTGATATGAATTAATGTACGGCGTACGAGTTGGTTTTTATCACCCATCACTATCTGGATAGGGAGTACAAAGCACTGAAATGAATATGTCTTGTAATTCCATGATGCTCACTTCGATTAGGCCTTATGCATCAAATTATTTTTCAGCTGCATAGGATCTGTCTCACTACCTGTTTCCGCGGGTAGAAGCTGGCACACTGGTAAAAAGAAAGAAGGCCAGCAGACCAGTACCTCCACTGTCAAAGTTGGAACCTGACTTGGTGAGTAAAGAGTGCCACGAGACTGGACTGGCTGCAAGGAAGATCGGCCCGGTCTTTGTCACGAGAGACCTGCTTCCACTGTTCATACCTAACCTCTGAGTTCCCACCACCAACATTTTATTGGTACGCCAACGGGCGGGAGATTTTCGGTCGTTAATTCTTCTCTCTTTGTTCTTAGCTTATTCCATCATGATGAGGCCCCAATTCCGCACGGTGTAAAGCTGGAACCTGCTCAGAATAACGCCACATTTCGACAACGGCTATCCATTGGAATTGAACAAGGCCGTACGAGGCCGAATTACCTGGCAAGTGCCTTCTCGCATGGCGCTGATGACGACCAAATGTCCTTCTTGCACGACACCGTCCTACCTGGGACAGCTAGATTCCGCAATGAAAGACATAGCACTTCGGTAACGTCCAAGGTGCGCCGTCTGCGCAAATACCAAAGCTCGGGAAGTTTGCTTTCACTTTCACCGCTGGTGCACCTTGTAAGGAATCCTGTGGGCACTATTGGAGATATTCTCGGGAGTCTCAGGGAGGACAGTACATCTACCACAGATGACGCAACCAGAGAAGTGCAAACTCGGAGGAAGATCTTATACTTGAGGTTGAAGGAGGCAGAGACTTATGAGGAATGGAGGAGTGCTGCTTGTGGGCTTGATAAGTTGGAAGGGAATGAGGAGTGGAAGAGGGAGGAGGCAAGCTCGGAATATGATGCTGTCCTTGTGCAGACGCGCTTGAGGCAACTCGACGAAGCGCGGATAAACTGCCATGTTTCGCGTATGCTGTTTCTTATACGTACTTCGCTCACCCGAGGACTGGGTGGTATGGGAGATCTTCGGCTCTATAAGCACTCGCGTATCGGGACCAAGTCACTTATCGAGCGCTACATTGAGGCAACCAGGGCGACCATCAATGTCCTGTTGAAGTTATCGGATAAAGAGCAGGGTTTAGAGTCAAGATTCGTGCTCGAACAACTATTGGCCGCGAGGCAGGCATTTGGCAGAAGTGCTCTGCTTTTGTCTGGAGGGGGGACATTTGGCATGAATCACATCGGTGTGGTCAAGTCTCTCTGGGAAGCCAAACTCCTACCACGCATAATCTCGGGTTCATCAGCTGGCAGCATCGTCTGTGCTGTGATTTGCGCAAAGACCGACGCTGAGGTGCCCGGTGTTATCGATGACTTCTGCTATGGAGATCTCGCCGTCTTTGAGAAGGAAGGAGAAGATGAGGGCGTGTTACGGAAAGTAGCAAGATTCTTGAAATTCGGATCTATATTCGATATTTCACATCTTGAGAGGGTGATGCAAGATATGCTGGGAGACCTGACCTTCCAAGAAGCATACAACCGCACAAGACGAATACTCAACATCTCCGTCTCCAGCGAGAGCATACACGAAATGCCTCGGCTTCTAAATTACATCACCGCCCCGAATGTTATGATCTGGTCTGCAGTAGCAGCGTCTTGCTCCGTTCCCTTCTTTTTCTCGTCGGCTCAACTGCTGGCAAAGGATCCCAGAACCGGAGAAGTCATCCCTTGGAATCCCTCACCACAACGATGGATTGATGGATCTGTCGATAACGACCTACCCATGACTCGACTAGCTGAGATGTTCAACGTGAACCACTTCATCGTCTGTCAAGTCAACCCGCACGTCATTCCTTTCTTATCCAAGGAAGAAGAGTTAATTGCAGCTCAAGCTGAACGAAGCACGTCCGCTGTAGTGGCTGGTCCAGGCTGGCTGCATACTCTATCCAATCTAGCCAAGGGAGAAGCACTGCATCGAATGCAAGTCCTTGCTGAATTAGGAATATTCCCCAATCTTGTCACCAAAGCACAGTCTATACTGAGCCAGAAATACTCCGGAGACATTACCATCCTCCCAGAAATCTCATACGCCCATTTCCCGCGCATTCTCAAAAACCCCGACATAGAATTCATGCTGCAAGCTATGCTCTGCGGTGAGAGAGCTACCTGGCCTAAGTTGAGTCGCATACAAAATCATTGCGCCATTGAACTAGCGCTTGATGCCGCAACCCAACAACTGCGATCTCAAATCGTGTTCAGTCCTAGTCAGGTCGATTTACGTTTAAGTTCTATGAGAACAAACTCGTCAGGTGGGCATGGCCACCACAATACTGGAAGTGAACAACGAGGACGCGGGCGTGGTCTGCAACATCGATCTTCCCGGAAGCATGAAACCGCACCATCTTCCCCACGACGATTACATTCATTCGTGAACATCAGTCGAAAGAGCTCCCACCAGACTGTACCTCTTCGATATGACTCTTCACACCCTGTGAAATCATCCTCAGAGTCATTCTCATCCGATACAGATGATGTCGACGACGACGCCGACGCGTACTCATCTGACAGTTTGCCATCTTCGCCAACAATACAGACGCCGTCCCTTTGGCCATCAACAAGGCAATTATTCCCCTCGGCCAGCCAACCTACAACACCATTCCATTCATCATCCCGAATGACGTACTTCACTCAAAGCTCCGCAAATTTACCCACACCACCGTATCAACACGCCGGCGGTGGCAGTCAAGGCAGCTTGACCATGACACCTGCTATACCACCTAGGATAACAAGTTTAAACACGAATTCGCCGACCGCTGTGCCTAGCTCACCGGAACTGCGCTACAGGCGTATATTCCACGATGCGACTACTAAAGCTGGTGCTGGTGCCGACGCTGTGGAAGATGGCTTGAGAGCGAGTCCCTTGTCTTCGCGGAGGAGTAGCGTCCAGAGTAACTACGACGAAACAAAGAGGCTCGATGGCAGGAAGGGTAGCGCGACTGCGCCACTTGTCCTTGATATAAGTGGTACACGTGGTATGATGCTACGACGAAAGAGGAGTATGAGTACAGGGGCGAGGGGCACTTTACCGCCGGGGAAGCAGTAAACGCTCTCATGACTGCGGCGTTTCTCAGGGATGATGCAATCGTATTTCCTAGTCGGAGATTCGAGCATATCTGTTTGGGAACCTTCCACTAGGTTTTATACGCATTATACCAACACAGCTAGAATATTAGAAAGTCGCGGGAATGACTCATTTTGTTTTCATGTAGCGAGCATGATACTTGTATAGACGTTATGATTTTAGCAATGTCTTATCACGGTTTCAAAGAATTCGTATCTTCATTTCGTGTATTCATGGGTAGATGTCTGAGGGATGAGACGTCGTATTTGATGAAGACGAGTTTGGTAAGAATTAGGTAGAGAAGCAATCAATCTCGCAAGCATCAATTCATCACATCCGATGATCCGCATAACCACAACTCCAACACCAGCCCCATGAAGACATCAGCACCATCATCTCTCCAAATTAAACCAGTCCATCCACAGGTATTGCGACTTTCGCAAGGGGACGGAACATTCAAACATCCTGTTGCAATCCCAAGCCTTCTTGAGCAGGCACAATACGAAGGGTATTGGTGTGACCCATACCACCTCTCCATCCCTGAACGCAGACGACGGCATCGCCTGCGGTTAGTACATTGAGCTTGATTGCCTCCATGATACCCCATTCGAGACGGCGGTCAACATCCTCTTGCCATGGTGTCTCGTTGAAGTCGGGCTTCTCCTCGTCGAAGAAGAAGGGGTAGACGCCGCGGTATAGATGGGAGTACTGGGAGACGTGTTAGTGAATCAAATGCGATTTTCAAAACTCGTGAGGGGACTCACTCTAGCAGCACGAGCGTTACGGGTGACCATGATGATGGGGCAGACGGGGCGGTATTTGGAGAGGAGACGAGCTGTCTTGCCACTACGTAGATATTAGCCTGATCTCTTTTTCACATGTTGAGTACTTCTTACCTTGTGGTAAGTACAAGAATGGCGCCAGCATTCTGTTCAAGACTGGCACTAACGGCAGCCATAGCGCAGGTCTCCGTTGTGGGCACCGGCACAGGGGCCAACCTCCTGAGTTCGTCAAAGGCACTGACATACGGGATAGCAATCTCGGCTTGCAAGCAAGTTTCGTGCATCATAGTAACCGCCTCAATTGGGTAGTCACCTTTCGCGGTCTCTCCAGACAACATGACACAGTCTGCACCGTCCAAGACTGCATTACCAACATCGCTCACTTCGGCACGGGTTGGTCGAGGGTTGAATGTCATGGACTCCAACATCTGTGTGGCGCAAATGACGGGCTTGCCGGCGATGTTGCACTTGGTGATGATCATCTTCTGGGCAATAAAGACCTGGGCTGGTGGGATTTCAATACCAAGGTCACCACGGGCAACCATGACACCGTCCGTTTCCTTGAGGATGTCGTCAAAGTTGTTCACGCCCTGCTGGTTCTCAATCTTGGCGATGATCTGAATGTCCTTGCCGTCTTTTCCAAGCACCTCACGAATGGCGGTGATGTCACTGCCTTGACGAATAAAAGACGCAAATACCATGTCCACGCCGTTTTTGACACCGAACCGGAGATCGGCTTTGTCCTTTTCGGAGAGTGGAGGAAGGTCGACGTCTGTCTTGGGCAAATTGACTCCCTTGCGCGAGGAAATTTTGCCGTTGTTGTTGCATTTGCATCTGAGGGTCTTGTCGTCGACGACTTCGAGGACTAGGAAAGAAAGGACGCCGTCGTCGACGTAGATGGTACGGCCTTTTTCGATGACCTTGGTAATGTTCTTATAGTCGACATACCTATTGGTAGTGTGATTAGGTACACGAATTAGCAGTGGGTAGTAGTCTCTTACATGTTCTTCTCGTCACATGCTGCTGCATATTTGTCGTCTGTCGTGATATTGATCTCAGCTCCGGCTTTGATTGGGATGTCTATATCGCCAGCTGTCTGCCCGGTTCTAATCTCTGGTCCTTTCTGTACAGCGTGTCAGCCTTGGCTGTAATAGCTTCTTCAATTATATGTAGAACGCACAGTGTCAAGGGCTATGGCCAAAGGTCGGCCAGACTGCGTCTTCTCTGCTTCCTTCGAGTGGTCGATAACGGACTGATGGTACTGAGATACATGTTAGATGGATCTCACGAGATGCAAAGATTCAAAGACTTACTTCATATGACCCATGGGAGAAGTTCATGCGGACAACATTGAGTCCGGCTGTATGAAGTGAGTCAACTAGATTGTAGGCCGTGATAGTTTGAATATACCTTTGCGAAGAGCATTAATTCGCTCAACAGAATTGGTTTTTGGTCCTATTCGCAAATCTGTTAGTTTTTGAAGTCCGGTGTAGCTATTGAATATATGATCGCCAGCCTAGCCCTACGCAAAGTAGACCAGCTTGAACCCTTGTAAAGCAGAGCTCCAAATCGTAAAAGTCTAGTCTTTGGAGCAAAGCGAAATCACTCACGTCACCACTGGGAGCTGGAATAAAGCTTCAGACATACCAATGGTACCAATAATGGAGGTGCGGCGATAATTCTTAGGTGGTGAGTACTCGGTATTCAGTTGCGCGAGCCACTCAATTCGAGTTCTCCCAGCGTTGAGATGGTCCAAAGCGTTCGCCATGGCGAAATTCTCCTTATCGGAGTGAAGTTTCGAGGTTTTTGTAGGTTGCAGAAGCTGCGGATAGCTATGCGGTGAAGCTTACAAGCTATTAATGCTTGTAGAACTCGAGAATTGAATTGGGGGAAGATAAATAAGAGAAATGTTCCAAGGGAGAAATCTCTGATGTTGAGGTAATTAGGTAGAGAAGATAAATACGAATGCAGACGTATGCTGTGAGTTGTTTTTATTTCTAAATGTGGTTTCTCAAAGCTAATCCTCAGCAAAAAGATATAGCGCGCTCCACGACCCCCACCTGAGCTGAGCCAATGATGCCCGCATGCCCCTGCTCTCAGCAGCTGATTGCGGCCTCAGGCTTTTAGGCATGAATCTATACATGGCCAGGGAGCTCGGGCTTGACTCTATGTCAGGCGAGCGATTCAACAACATCGCTATTTCACCAAGGCACTCTTATAATACTACTTCTATAAGTCTTCCAAGACGTTTGTCAAGTAAGACCAAGCATTGTAGAAATCAGTCATCATGGTCGTATGTGTATCTAGAGATCCAAAGTTCTTATCACGAGACCAACACCTAACAAGTCAAACAGCTCGGCCGATTAACACACTATGCCTTTGATGCAGTACTACGTATGTCAATTGCTGCTACCCTCCTATTCAGTCTGATGCTAATATCCCGCTTAGTATCCGCTTTCCTCGCCGGTGTCAAGCGATCAACAGGCCTAACGTGAGCTTCCCAACCACTTCCCCGCCATGTCTACTTGTATAGCTTTCTTGCATACAATAAGAGTTGCATCTGCACTAAGAAGTATGCATAACTAACTCTTCCCACTGCCATGGGACCGCAGACCCAGTATCAAATCTGAGAGCATGACTCAACAAACAGACGTCCGAAGATGGATCGACAATTACCTTTGGGTCGGCGAGGTTGTTATGGATCAGAGCGTGGCGTTGATGAGTTCCAGTGGGTATTTTGAGAGGAAGAGGTGAGGTGGTCGGCATGGAAGCACGATGTGAAATGCTTCTGGGTATTACATTTGGGATATTTCCCGACTACGCATGGGATTGGGACAGCGTGTAGGTTGGCGTTATGGTGATGATCGGAATCGGGATCGGGATATGCTATGTTGATTATTATTGACCAGCCACCCGGCACATTTTACTCCATCAATTTATGGACGCATATGGCCCTCTTTGTGTTTGTTTTGTTGCACTCATGTACCTCTGTTGTGCGAATTGTGTTTCCGACTAGAGCAATGGAACACTGGAAGGACGAGAGCTAGAGATCGTGTATCTGGAAGATGATGCTGAAAGATAAGGTGCTGTATGTTCAAGTATGGTTTTCATCTTTCGCCCTAGCCCTCGAACGCAATGGCCGGCCATCCGCAAAAACACTTTCACAAATACACGGAAAAGTACTGCGATAGAGAAAACAGCTTACGGTGAACTTCGGGGTAGGTCGCTGGGTTTGTCTCAGTGTAGTGAAGTATCCTCCCTTCTTTACTTTCCTCCCTCGACAATTCCCAACACGTCCAAACCGTCCTACTAACCTCGCGGAATCCAACACCAGAACAAAACCCAATTCCTACCCCACATATTAAGATTCACGCAATGTATAGCACTAACAAGAACAGGGCCCATGATCAGGTCGTCAGACATTCCCGTAGCAATACTTGACACCCGCTCTACGTGAAGGAGGTGAATAGTGTATTACTGGGATAAAAGTCCTATCTGATTGTGAAGAGGTTTCCCCGGGTTCTCCGGTTCTCCTAAAAAATGGTCGAGTTGCGAATTACGCCTCATTTTTTTTGCTAATATTTTTTTTTATTAAAGTTGATGTGGCGTGGGTGTTGAATCTTGTGTTGTTGTTGTTGTTGTTGTTGTTGTTTTCTCAAACTACCTGCGCGATAGCTCGCAATGGAAGAAAAGTCTATCTCGAACTAAAACGTCTTTATCATGAGATAAGTTAACATTCATGTAATTTCTGGTCTTATCGTATGATTCAAGTGGTTATTCACCGTTGGATCGCTGTCTTAGGCGCTGGACCTGGGATGTGGACGGCCAGAACTGCCTAAGGGACTCGCAACTCGACTACCTACTCTTACAGACTCCATGTACAAACCTGTAGAATATCTCGCGGTGCTGGCCATGTTTGCTGTGCGTTATTTCACGCAGAGCGTAATTCCCATTTCCTACGTCAAACAACCATGAGGGAGTAATAACGGCCGACCCAAAATATGTCACTGCCGCATGGGCGCAACTAAAGCTGAGAGATTGCAATCCTCTCGAACTTCACATTTTCTGAGCATAATCGTTCGCTATGATTCTCTTCTTACACTACATCATCTGACTTAGGTCAGCTTCACTTTCGCATCCTTTCATTTGGTTCTTCACTTTTGGAACCCTAATACCACAATAGAGTTGCTCAATACCAGAAAGCAAAGCTATTGTTTCTCGCTCTGACAATGGAATTCCGCTGCTCGCTCTGACATTTATATTCCTCGCCCATAAATATCCTGCTATTCCACATCATTACATTGATGTCTCACTTACGAACGCACAAACTTCCTTAACGGTGGACTGTCAATCGTGAAACGTTTTTCTACTAAGAGTCTAAGCACATCAAACAGCACGTACAAATATACACACACGCATACGCACAGTCAACACCATGCCTTTCAGCACTGAATTTTTCTTCCCTGCGCTCAACAGGTCGACCCCTACAGTCACACTCAAAGTTTGGCCAACAAATCACGCACCAAGAGCGCAAAATGTGGCCATAGTACCAAATGAGCCGTCTGCCTCTACCGACAACGAATTATCAGACCCCGCAGAACAAGGACTCTACACGATAGATACTGCCGGGCCTAATCAAAGTAAACACGACTCTGGCATCGGAAGCCCCGGACTGTCAAAATTCGCTTTTACCGTCAATCACTTCGACTGTCCTATTACCAGCAAAAATGGAACTCCGTCAGCACCATTAGGACCACAAGTTACTCTCGCTCTACGAAAGCAAAAAGCACTCGCCGACAAGAAACGCTATGAGCCACATCTAATGCCAGAACCACGAAGTGACCAACTACCCATCAACTCCATCAAAGACCTAGACATGACCGGTACACCAGCCGCGCTACAGAAATACATCAAAGAACACAACAACGAACTCAAATATTCCGCGCGTTCCACAGCGGACCGACACCATAAACTCCACAGAATCGGCGATACCATCTATCACAAGCAAGACAAAACCCTTTGGCTTTCCCCCGAGAATGAATGTGCCATCTCAGATGAGGAAGGTGAATGGGGCCACCAAGTCATCGACTTCCACGGCCAGCCACGCCCATGGCATAGAAGCCACGATAAATTCCAATTTGGACAACCGAAGACGGAGTTACAAGTTTCTTTTGCGAGGGACATTTTTGTGAGGAATCATATTGCGCGTAGTGTTGCTATGTCACCTTATCAGCCGGCGGACTGGCGATTGCGACAATTTGCGGAGAAAGCGTTAGATGCATATCAAAGAATGATTGATGACTTGCATGAGCAGTGTTTGGAGACTTATGGGCAAGAGTGGTTTGAGTATGAAAGTGAGGTTGCGAAGGAGTGGAGGGAAAGCAGGGAGGGTAAGGAGTTTTTGAAGGTGAAGGAGGCCCTTGAGGTCGGAGAGGAATTCAAAAACGTTCTAGCGAGTGAAGTGGTTGAGCGTTGATAACTTCCAAGGCGAACAGGCGTGCCAAATATTTGCGTCTGCCTGGTCAAATGAAGATCCTCGATATGTAGGAGCCAGGTGGGCAGTGTTTGCTAAACGTACGAGGGTTGTAGTTATAAATTACTCTCTTCGATGAGTGTTTCGCACAGTCAAGAAATGAGAATAACGTCTTTTAAGTGACAAAGATGAGAATACTGGTACCGAAGAAGATATTCTTTCCTTGTTTTACTCTAACAAATATTCTCGTGACAATGACCAGTACTACAACTTATCCCTTCCTAAGGCTCTTCTTGGAATCGAAGAGCAGTAAGATGGAGTCCAAGCTATCGTATACCGAACTCGAATCCCTTATCATTTTCCGACTGAATATGATATTGGCAGTGCGACCACTTTCGGAGTGATTCTGCGTAATCACTTTGCATATTTAAAGGCAGGACATATCTGTTAACAATTCCATGATAGGCCGTGCAGATAGCGCACTTTCTGAGTTCTGATTGACTCTATTTCTGGAATGGTAACTTGACATGCTGCTGAATAAAGTCTAAAACCTGGATTATCTTTTCATCATCGAACCGCCTCCCAACCAGTTGCAAAGATACAGGAGCATCTCTATATCTCTCCCGTTCGTCTTTAACAATGCAGGATTAGTTCCGGTTTATGTTCGAGCATGTTACAAAACTTACAAAGCTCATAATTATATGCATCTTTCTCGTTTCTAGGCTGATATCTCTCTTCTTTCAGATCGATTAAGGGATCCACTTGTGTAACCTAGTGTAGTCAGTATATTTATCTCTCCGGCCCAAAGTAGAGTGCAAACACGTGCCGGAAATACAAGAGCAGGATAATCGAGCAAATTCCACTGTGAAGTGTATGCCCAATAATGAGCACAATTCAGTGGAGGAGCCGCGCCTGGCCCGACAGGACAGAGAATCACATCAATAGGACGCTTTCCGTCATTGGCGGTCGAGTTCCAGAGATTCATGTACTCTTCCCGATATTTGTCTCTTTTAGCTGTCCAAGCCCACAGCTCGGTTATGGTGAGCTCTTTAACATAGGGATTATCATTGATGATGAAGTTTGTGAGAGGTCGGTATGGCTCTCCCGACGCGGCTATGGCGACTTTGTCCTCCAAAGCGCCATCGGCGAAATAGAGACTTGCCTAGAGCAGTTAAGCATTGTAAGATCAAGAAGGGAGGCTGCTAGATTTACGATAATCTCCCAAGCCAAGTCATGCTTGTAGGGTTTCCAATCTATCAGCTCAACTCCCTCAATTTCCTTCAACTTATCTACAACCTTTTTCAATGCTCTTAAGACTGGAGGATGTGGTTTCACAATCTCATCGTCCCACATTACGCCGACTCTCAAAGTGGTCTTCCCGCTTGCGTCCTTTTCGCGCAAATCTCCCTCCTTCCAAGGAAGCGGTAACAGATTTGCCTGCTTCAACCAAGGTTGAGCATCTATTATCGTCTTTGTGAATAACCTAATACCCTCTAAACTCGTACTCAGCGGTCCAATTACAGGAATAACATGTTCTTCATAAAGCATAGTAGCCAAACATCCAGCATTAGGCAATCTGAAACTCGTCGGCCTTAAACCATAAACACCATTATTCGCAGCTGGACTGCGTATGCTCCCTCCGATATCTGTTCCAATACCCAAGCAGCTTCCATTGAAACCAAGAAGCGCGCCTTCACCTCCGCTACTCCCTCCAGATGTCAACTTCGTGTTATAAGGGTTCACCGTTTCGCCATATAAGTTACTGGATGTCTCTAAGTGCATAAGACTCTGTGGTTGCGTGGTTCGAACATAGAAGACTGCACCGGCAGACCAGAGTATTTGAAGGATGACTGCGTCGGCTTTTGCTGTGTTGCCTACCCAACTAACAAAACCAGCGTTTAGATCGAGATCCTTCATACCGATGTGCTCTTTTACGCTGATGGGTAGGCCATGAAGAGAACCAATTGGCTTTTTATTTTGCGCGAAATATGTATCAAGTTCTGCAGCTCTTTTTAATGCCCTTTCTGGCAAGAGTTCAGTCACGCAATTTGTCTAACATGAAATCAGCGATGAACTTTATTCTATCAACAATATTCGAGATCAAAATACCAGTTTCTGAGCAAGAGCTGCTCTCCTTAGAAAAGCTTTCGTTACTTTCGTACTTGTCAGAGCACCTGTTGCGAGCTCTGCCATTAGTGTTTCCGGAAGTGATTCCGTGAGCTTAATTTCCTCTTCCGTAAGAATCTCCTTTGCGAGATGTGTAACATTCAGAGGAAGTTGAACTGGCAATCCTGGTATTGGTGATTCCAAGGCTGCGAGGGTGGAATCGCGGTGATCTCGCATTTGTTTGGCTGTTTCCTGCCATGTTGAGAGTTGTTTGAAAGGTGGAGGCATTGTGAGGACTGTGACTAGAAAGATAATTCGATTTAATCTATAGCTCAGAAATTCTATGGTTAATCGATTACCAAAGACTATTTATTCTTGTCTATATAATATTGATGTTTGTTTCCGTGGTGTTAAAAGGCCGGTATTAGGCTAAAATTTCGAGATAAGGATATAAGGTAGTGACCGAATAGGCAAACATAAGCGGAGTCGAATATCACCAGGTTAAGGTATACTACAACCCTTAGTTGATTCTGGGTTTGAGGTCTGCTCTTGATCCTCCTTATTCTTTTCGCAATCCGAATAGGTTCTGGAATTTCACATCATACAGAATGTGTATTCCCTAAACTCCAGTTGACTTCGGAGTTTCACCACTTCTATTCACTACTCAAGAAAGAGGATTATTCGATCTTAGGATATCGAGTCTAACGTTAGCATTATAGAATCCAGTGAAGCCCGATTCGGCCTTGAATGTAGACGGGTGGCCGGGTTAAGAAAACACAGTCAGAATCATTCCTATAATACCTTTCACTCGACAAGAGTCCGAATGTAAACCTGGACCAACTCCAAAACTGCAAAACCCAATATTCGAACAAGTTCTCCAGAGCAGAGTTACTCCAACTCAAACCTCTATGATCCTCCAACCATCATATCCTACATTACTCTTGCACAAAGAACGTAAGCCAGAAATTGCCGACTGACTAAGGGAAAACTGCAAAAATACACAAACTTGCTACATTCGACGCCATCAATCCCGATTCCGCTCAATGAAACCGCGTTGGCGAACACGCGTTCTTCTGTTCCCACGGCTTTCCAACTCTTTCTTCAAATCTGTTGCTGCTCGCGCGATTGCAGCCGTAAATATCTCGTGAGCCTTTTCCTTCGCTGCCGAGTGCGAAGCTGGTGGCACACAATCCGTAAAAGCAGCACAAAAAGTCCCAACCGCTCTGTCCATAGTGTGTTGATCTTCAAAATGAATCTCGATACACCATCCTTGAAGGAGATGATACAGCATTTCGCTAATGATTCCTTCGTTCGTCAAGGGAGTGATATTCAGACCCCTCAGCAAATTCGCTATGCCGGTCGCACTTGTCTCATCGAGCACTACCCGATGCTGGAAAAACTCCTTCCTAACAGCATCGATAGATGGTTTGTCTCTGATGACGTCGAGTCGAAGGAATAACGAGATAGATGCGGAAGTCGTAGCCATCTCCTCAAGGTCGTAATGTCCGAATGAATAATGGATAGCATCCTGCGTGATTTCTCCAAAGACTAGCTTTTCGAAAGCTCCTTTATAGCCGATCTGAATTGGGTACATTTCCTTGGCTCTTAAATCGCCTAAAACAGACCGCGTATCGTACACTGTAGTGTTGCGATCTGCTGTTGGCCCATGGATAACGGAGACTCTCGCAGTCTGGTCGTCCAATTTAAGGAGAAGATGGACTGCCCAGAGAAATGATGTCGAAGTACTTATGAAGGGGGAAGCAAGCAGCTGTCGTGTAAGGTGGTTGGCCGCATCGAAAATAAAGCTTTCATCGTCTGATGATGGCGCTCGTGGAATAGCATAAGGCAATGCAGCGAACCTCCCTGCTTTGAATAGGGTTGGTGTGTTGATGCCATATGTCTGGTCCGAAAACGATCGGAACAGCAATTGAGGGACTGCCACATTGATTCTAGCTGTGCGGAGAGCCAACCCGTTTGCCCTAGGTATAACTGCGTAGGTATAAGTAAAAGGTAGTTGAATCTAGGCCGGTGGTACTTACGTGGCGTTGAGTTGCGAGCAGGTATCATCACCCCGAGCAATTTGTTTGTCCTTGGTGATTCATATGTCTCTCTTCGTACAGAAGCTGATAAAACCACCCCATCAATTCCAGCATTGCAAGACGATGAGGCTGTCGATTGTGGAAGCCGATGTAGCCTTCTCGAAACAGCCGTCAAGGTTGTTGGGGTTGCAGACAGAGTGTTTCCGTTATCTTGAGGACGTCCCTGACCCGGACGAGACGCAAAGTTCCGCTTCCTAGCCGCTGTTGATGATGTCGCCACCCACAATGGTCCCTCTTGAACGCGCATAACCAAAGGAGTTCCAATTTCCACAGCCATATCCCATATCTTCATAATATCGCCCTCATTCTCAAGATGCGCGCGGTCGAAATCTGGGTCGCCATAGAATACCTCCTCCCAGATCTTCTGGTTATTAGGCATCCGAACATCTGAGCGCATACTATCCAATAGCGCTCGAGTCATGTTGGATTTGAAAACGTGAAGTTTCGGACTGAACAGTCCATTCAAAATCGCCGCTGCGACAACGCAATCCCGGGGAACGTCAAAAAAGCGAAAGATCCTACATAAGGCTGATTTTTCTTGATTCGTCCAATGATGTTTGTATCGAGTGGTTGCGATATTCAGTCTTGTGAACGTCATCGTCACATCCTCATTTCCATCCACTTCCATTTTAGAGCTCAACGACGAAGCATCAGGAGATGAATGAGGCGGCGTTGGTAACATACGTTTCCCTCTGGTCGGAGTAGCTGGAAGGTCCTCGGGGTTGTCATCTTCGTCGTCACTAATTTGGATAATCCGCCCAGAAGAGGGTAGGTTGCTTTTGATGGCATTGACGCGGCGCAGAATTGTTGAAGCGAGTTGGGGAGAACAAGTCTGCTTTTTAATCATTGACTTCTGTTTGGAGGTGGAAGGGTTTCCGGGCGTTTTCCTTCCTTGCTGAGCGGTCTTTCGTCTCGTTGAGGGCAAATGCTTCTTTCCTCCGGCCATGTTGACAAAGCTGTGGGAGAGGTCTACTTTGATGCACTATGGAGCAGTGAATGATAGGCTACAGGTCTAGGCACCATTAATTTCACATGTTTTACTACTCAAAAAGCGAAAGTGAACTTACTTGGAATGAGTTGGCGAAACGATGGAGATGAACGCCCAAGCAGCGCGTCCTGAGAAGCTGAAATAATAGTGGAATGCGGAAGACCTGCAACGGATGAAGCTTGCATACTTCATCAATTGAAAATGAAAGTGAACGTACTTGTAATGAGTTGGCGAAACGATTGAGATGAACTCTCAGTCAGCTCAACCCTGAGAAGCTGTAGAAACACTTGAATGCGGAAGAGCTGCAACCAATTAAGCTCGCATACTTCCCCGCTCAAAAATGAAAGTGGACTTACTTGAGATGAGTCGGCAACACGGTCGAGGATGAATGCCAAGCAAGCCAATCATAAAAAGCTGTAGTAACAGTTGAATGCGGATAGGCTGTTCCGGATTAGTCCTTATGTTTGTGAAGTGGGGAAGCGGAACTCACCCAAAAAGCGAACCAAGTAGGCAGAACAATTGTACGAAAGCGTGGCAGTAGAGAAACGGAGGCGCTGTATCAAATCAAACCAATTCCAAGCAAGAGAGTGATGCCTAAATTCTCACAAGAAAGAAGTGAGGTCTGAATCCCTCACCGAAAGAGCATCGAAAGAAATGAAGGTAGATGTGAAATCCTCCTCCCAAAGCAAGGAAAAAGAGTGGTTGTAGAAGAATGAAGCATCATGAGATATCATAAAACTAGAGCATCTCATATAAGTAGCGGTGAGTGCAGTAGATCGCCGATCCCAACATGTTAGTTCTCCAACGATATGAAGTTCAACTGACAAAATAGTGAGCTATCACAAAGTGAGCCTCGAAGATCGTGCAAAGAAGCAAGTGCTATGCCCCTCCAGGGCGGAACTCAACAATCTGTATCAGCTGATGAATCAAAACGGTTGCAGACGGGTGATGAAGACTACTCCTGAACTAGGAAGGAGAGAGTGATGCTTACCTTCTTGAGAAGGGACCTTGGTGTTCCTTTGCAAAATGGAAGTTGACGGCGGAGCCAGATGATTTTTTTAAGTTCCATACTCGTAGTCAAATGTAAGTCAAGATACAAGCTAGTAGCACAAAATCAAGAATAGAGGCCGAAATTTAAAAGGTCGTGCCTATCTTGCTCTGCTCAATTTCCCGTAGTGTCCTGCCATTGGGAGAAAATATTGCAAAAGAAATGCCAGAAGCACAGATTTTAGGTATGGTCCCTTTAGCTAGAAGAAAGGTCTTTTCGCTCCTGAGATTGGAGAACGCCAAGAAATGCAAAACAAATACAATAAGATAAGGGAGCAATTGTCATCTTGACCAACTAGTCATACCGCGGATCATCATCCAAATACCCCCCGGGTGTCTCCGCCGCAAACGCACCAGGAGTCTCTGGATACCCACCAGGCGTAGGTGCACTAGCAGGAGTGTTATACGCACCATAAGGACGAGGAGTAGGAGCATCACCAGTAGCAGCGGGAGTTGGAGCATAAGCTCCAGGAGTGGGGGCAGAATTATATGGAGTAGGGGCGCCGTAGGCCGCTGGTGTAGTAGCGTTGTAGGCACCTGGATGCGCAGGAGTACGGTTTCCGCTGAAGGCGGCTGGTGTGGATGCTGCTGCTGCGCCCCATGCTGGTGTTTTGGAGCCTGAGTCGTTGCCTGCGAAGCCGCTGTTGCTTGCAAAGGGTGTACGGGCGCTGGCGCTCCAAGTCTACTGTGTGTTGGTCACCTAATGATTAATGCAATAGAAACAGCGGCTTACCTGTCCTGGACCCCCATATTCTGTGCGCCCACCGTAAGCAGTCCTGCTCCCATCATTCCCGTAAGAGGTGCGACTCCCATCATTCCCACCACTCCATCCAGGAGTACGACCCCCTCCACCTTGACTCCAACCAGGAGTTCTCCCACCATTAGCACCACCAGCAGGCGTCCGAGCTCCATCTTGCATGCTCCAAGCTGGAGTTCTACCACCGCCACCACCTCCCGCAGCAAACGGTGTCCTTGATCCACCAGAATAGTCAGGCACACGCGAGCCGCCAGGGGTACCTGCACCAAACCGACCTGGACCACCACCGAAGCCTCCACGACCACCACGGCCAGCTCCTAGAGGATTGCCAGTGATGGAATCAATTATCATGACGGCATCCTTAGGCACCACAGCGATCTTACTCTTGGTGTGAAGCTCGACGCGTGCTGATTCATCGGTAGTGTCTTTGACGATTCCGAGTAATCCCTTGTTTGGTCCTTTCTTGATCTTGACAGTCTTGCCTATGAGCTTATCTCGACCGAAAGTGGTAGCCTTGGGAGGACCCATTGCAATTCCAGCGCCTCCGCCATTGCGCAATGCCAGTGGATTCATTTTTGTAAGATCAGGACCAGCGTTCACCCTGCCACCTTTGGCAGCCACACTTGTAACATTCGTGCTTCGAGCAACAAACATACCGGCATTCTCGGCCTGTTGACGGTTCTGGATGAAAAGGTATTGTCGATGAATGTGGATGACACGACCTTGCCTCTGTTCGCCTGTATACTCCTTGACTGTATCTTCGTTCCGAATTTCGGAACCTTCACGATCAGTTGCGACCGCATGACGTCGGTGTTCAATCTTGTTGGAGATGTTTGAAGGTAACCGAGTGAGGACAGTGCCATTCTGATCAAGAACTCGTAGAGACTCTCGATCGATCTTGATGACACAGGCGACCGTAGTGGCATCGAGCTGTACAAGGTCGTTCAATTGATACTTGGAATAGCCCTGCGCACTACTGGAGTCGGACGCTTCCCTCAAGTCTTTGCTGAAAACAGTGATTTCGATGTTGTTCGCGTCTGTAAGCAAAGTGACGCGGTCCTCTTTCACGCGAACCACCATACCAACTTCATCGTGATATTTGCTGCCGCCAATGACTTTGACGTGATCACCTTCTCGGAACAACTTTCGAAGACCTTTGGCGGGTGCTTCGATGCGTTGTCCTGCCAGTTCTCCCTCTGTGACCTTGATTGTAACAATGTCACCTCGTACTGAAACCGCCTGACCGCGTACGCCCTGCTGTTCTCCCTGGTAAATCTCGACTTTGTCGCCTGGTAGGTAATCCGATGTGGTAGTATTCGCCTTTAGCGACGCAGCGATCGAAGCCAAGTCCAAGTTATCCTGGCCCTCACTATCTCCGGATGCGAATTTAGAAACTTCTTCGAGAGTAGGATTCACATCCTCGGTCTGGAGTGCGTTGATCTTCATGTCTTTGATGAGGAAACCATCCACATATTGATCATTCTGGAAGCTAAAGTGTTTGCGGTTCAGAGTGGACATTTGCTGCACAAAGCGGCCCATCTTCTTGCGCGCATCAATCTCACTGAAAAGGCGTTGAGGTGGGCGAGGTCCGGTATTACTAGGAAAGCCTGGCCGCTTACGCTTCGCAGCAGGCCCATTCATATCCTCCTCCAAGCCATAGTCGATGCGGGGGATAATCTTGACAGTCACATCTGATCCGTTGCCCTCCACATCTGTGATTTGCGCGAGATCGCCAGCATATTTCATAGGACGGCGGACGCGTACCCACTGTCCCGGTTCGAGGGCCTTTGGAGGGACAGTCTTGAGGAGATCAGGCATCTGACTGAGCGGGACCATTTCGCATTTTGTACGTGGATAGCAGAAACTGATTTCGTCGGCAGCTGCATAGACATCTGCTTGCTGGCGAGCTTCAACATAAATGTATCCAGCCATGGTAGAGCCGCCGCGACCAAATGCTGACGTGATGCGAATGGGTTCGCGAGATTCCATGCGCTCGGCGTAGCGTTTCATGATCAGATTGATGACCTCTGCTTCCTTGCCGTGCTTGACTCGAATGAGCCAGATCTTGGGATCCTCGACGCTGGGCAGGAGTAAATGTTGGGGAATGCCCGAGACTTCGGTCATGGCGGTGCGATTACGGCGACTATGTCTCTCTCGTAAAGCAGCCGCCTGTTTCTCAGCATCCAAGTTAGCGGCAAGCTCACGCTGTCTATCCAAATCTCTATGTCGTCGGTCGTCGTGGTCTGCGCCCGTCTCTGCCACCAAGTCGTCGGGGTGCATTTCATCACCTGGAAGCCCATCCTCGTCCTCTTCTTCTTCTTCCTCTTCGTCGTCGACTTCAGCTTCGACATCAAGGAATTGGAATCGTTTGTCGCGCTTGTGACGCTTCCGAGGCCTATCTTCCACCTCTTCTTCCTCCTCCTCTTCCTCGTCAACATCTTCCCCACCCTCTTCATCCTCGCCCGCCCCGTTTTCTTCCTCGTCGCTGCCTAATGGTGCGGCTTCGTGATTGTTGTCATCCTTCGCGTCCTCATCCTCTCCATCGTCTTCGTCGAGCCCATCTTGGACCGGGCGCGCATTTTCGGAATCGCTACTCTTTCGTCGAATCTTTGCGTCCTGTGCTGGAGAGCCAGGCTCAGGCTCTTCTTCAGCGTCGGAATCTATGGCTGGTGCTGGATTAAAGGTATCCTCCTCGGATTCCTCGTCAACATCGTCGTGATTTAGAGGGTCCGCCATTTTGAAGCTCCTAGAACAGCAGCAAAGAAAGTGGAAATAGGGCGCTCAGAGCTTGAAGGTTATTCTCTTTGCGGGCTGAAAGGAAAGAGAAGGAGGTGAAGTAAGGTAAGGAGAGTTATGTTGATGGAGGTGATACTTCCTCGAACTTTATGGCGCCGCAAGCGTGGAGGAGCCTTAGCGTAGTAGCCTTGATGCCTCAGGTACCAACCCTGCTCCGAAACTCTTACTCCTTGAAAGCCGGACGCTGGATCCTAACCTACAGCTATAATGCTAGTGCTTTTTTAACACTATATGAATATATTCACCACGTCTAGTACTATCTGTGATATATACTGATAGAGTAGGTGGGAGTACTCCATCACCTTTAGCTCTAATATGGTGATTAGGTTTGAGGCACTCTAGGATCGTGGACCATGACTGGCTTTCAAGAAACCTGAGGAGTATTTCTCTCCTCGTCTGCATTCCTACATCAACTACTGCTTAACTTGCACCATGCCTTCATAAATTGAGCCGACTACCTTATCTGCATTGCGTAGCTACAAACGCAATGCATCTCACGATCGTCTGGAATCGGGCGATGGTGAAGCCTGAGCTGATTTACAAACGCGCGATATTTGGTTTGACAGCATACTGTTCCATGGTGCATTATCGTGTTGCTGAATCTACAATAACTAATCCTGCTCATATTTTATTTCAATTTTCCACTATCTATGATGTCCATCTGTAAATGCTGCTTCAAATTTCTTTTCGCTCCGACCTTTAGCTATTTATTCTTTCTATTTATTTCCTTTTCCTTTTCATCAACTAACGACCACCTCTGCCATGACTGAACCACAACATAAAAACAACAGCGTATTTCTCTTCTCTAAGGCTGCCGCCAGATTCAAGAGCATATTGAAATCGAAGGACCGCCGTTACAGTATGCAAAAGGAAGAGGAGAGGATCGACTCCGCACATCTTGACTCTCTAGTACCGCCATCTGAAGAAGACCGCAAGAGTGTCGCCGCCGACACCGCGAGAAATCCCCCCAAGCATGAGGAGTTGCATAATCACCCTTCTCTGATCACAACTAACGCTGCAGCCCCAGTTGAAGAGCTAGAAAATAAAAGACATGGACAGTGTGTTGCTGATGAATTCTCTAGCACTAAACCGGGCAGACCATTAGCAATAAGGGAACCTTCGGCCGCAGTGTATGAGCTGTATTGGAACAACCCTTATCTTATACCAACTCATTATGGGTTTGATACAGATACTGCTCAAGAAGAGGCCCAATCCGACATCAGAACTCATGACTCTGTGGATCATGCAGAAGCTGTAAATGTCGAGCCCGCTGAGTCTGAACAGTTCACGCCAGGCGAAGCAAATAACCTTGTCCGCCCGGTGATCGACGAGAGAACAAGTAGTAGGGGAACATACACCACACTTCAAAATGGAGAACGAAAAACTGATTTTTCAAAGCCGACGTGTTGCAACCCTTCCAGGAGCTCTCAGCTTCACGTCACTGAAAACAAAACTCTAGCTGATATTGTCGCCACCGAGTCACCGCGCAAGGATTCATTCACATCACCATCACCTAGTCATCGGGCAACATGGCCACTCGCACAAACAGAGAAAGCAGACATCGAGCAATACATTAGCGCACCATGGCGAAGAAGGACATTCACCGCACCAGGCGAACGTGTTTTCAAGAAACTGGAGGCTCTTCAGGAAAACATTTTTCCGGAAGAAAGCAAAGTCTCCACAAACACACCAATCATGCCGCCCAAGCAAATGTCTACTTCTCATCAAAATGCCACTGATAGAATGCTCAGCCCTCCAACTGAGAAACCCCCAATGTCAGTCCGCGAGGAGGCATTCCAAACTTGGGCAGCGGAATACCCAGAGGAAGCTGCAAGCTACCCGAGTGAATCTGCCTTGATCAGGGCCAAATTGCAGGAGGAAAAGTCTGGCTCACTCGCCCAAAACTCCCAAACCGCCCGGAGTACAAATCCTCCAGAGCCATTCTCATTCTCGTACAAAGACCCAGAGTACTCCGACTCCGAATACGCAGCTTCAGGTGCAGAATCGGATACCTATTCGGAAGTAGAAGACAATGCCGCAGTTGCCCAAGACGTGATCAAAGACGAAATACGACGGAAAGGTGATTATAAATTAAGCTCACCTTTCTTCCGGCGGGCGCTTGCGACGACGGTAAAATTAGACGCAACACCTCCAGGATTGGGCGAAGAGCTACATGTGCCTATCAGACGATCCAAGATCCCAACAGCATTACCGCCACGTCTTGGAGATTATACATGGGAGAGAGGACGAGTGACGGACCCAGCTCTAGTAGATATTTTCAGTAGGAATAATCCTGTGCAAGGAGATATTGCAAAGCGGGTGATTGAGGATAAGAAAGTCACATCGACAACGGTGGATGGGCTTGAACCGCTTGACGTGCTTGATAGGAGGCTTCGCAAGGCTAGGGAGATTGCGACTGCGGAGAGGATTGCTTTGGGCCAGCAAGTTAAGAAGATAAAGAAGAATCTTGAGGATATGAGGAAGTAAAAATAGACAGTCTAGTAATAAATCTCATTCACAACTTAGACCTATCCCTCAAAATCTCATCCTCATCCGCAACGGTGATCACAGCCCTCCCCCAAACTTTCCTCTCCGCCAAATCAAGCATAGCCCTAGACACATCATCCAACCCCGTATACTTCACATTATACACCACAGCCTTAATACTCCCATCCGCAACCATCCCATCAAAATCCCTCCAAATTCTCGCCACCGCCTCCGGATCCCTGCGTCCATGTTCACCAAATCTATACCCCAAAACAGCAGCACTCTTAAGCAAAACCCTGTTCGCCCTGACCTTCTCAATATCACCACCACGACCCGCAAACCCTACCACAACGACCTGACCACCATAAGCACAGCATTTAAGACCACTTTCTATCATTCCCACACTATCATACACAATATCGACGCCCTCCCCGCCATCGGTAGCTTCTTTCACCTGATCTTCCCATCCTGGTTGGTCATATCGCACGCAAACTTCGGCGCCAATACTCTTCAACATATCAGTCTTTTGCTTCTCCTTCCCCACGAGAGCGATGACCCTCCCGCCCATAGCTTTAGCAATCTGCACAGCCATAACACCAAGACCGCCCGTCGCACCCGTTACAAGGACCCAAGATCCCTTTTTCACACCACCAGCCCTAAGCCAACTGCCGAGACCAGTAGCACCACTAGCACCGATACTACACGCATCTCTCATACTCAAACCCCGAGGTAATCTTCTAACTCCGCCCGCGCTTTTCGAATCGAGAGCTATAAATTGTGCGAAAGCACCAAAAGCAGATCCGTAGACTTTGTCATTGATTTTGAAATCGGTGTTATTGCTGTGGGGAGTAGCTGTGGGCACTTTGACTACTATCCCTGCGAAATCCATGCCGAGTGTGAAGGGTGGTTTTGCATGGCGTCTGTTGTTTTGGTGGAGGCCTTTGGCGTAGAGGAGGTCGACGTGGGTGGGGGAGATGTGGGTTACGCGTATGAGGAGGGTGGAGGGTGTTGTTTTGGGGAAAGGGAGGGCGGAGACTTGGAGGTCGGCGTGGTTCTGTTTGTGAGCATGTTTGTAAGTACAGGTATTCTTCGTCAAAGTTTTTGCGGTTGTTATTACATCTACAAATGCCGGGATATGAATCGCTTTTTGCGTGGATGGGAACGTCATTGTTAGGTAGTCCGGATCTGCAGTAAAGCAGCTCAGCTAAAGAATGACTACATTTTGGACAGAGTTGAGGTTGAGACGAGGATGGTGTTCACGATTTCTCGAAACCGAGGTAGATGCCAAGGAGAGGGAGTGGGTGTGGGTGTGGATCTCCGAGAAGGGAGTTCTTGGAAAAGTGAACTCCGGCCTATACTGAACTCCAAGAGTAGAAGTGGAAGGTCGGATTCGCAAAGTGTCGCGCTCATGGCTGTAGGCGTCAAACGCTAAGTTTGGCTTGTTACACCGGTCTCAAAAGGGTGCTGTATGCAACTTGCCCGGAGGAGAGAGAAAATGCCTTGGTGGAGACACCAGAGCAAGATAACCCCGAGCGCCTGCACAGCCATACTAAATCTACATTTCTCGACTGTAATTACCATATATAGCTTAGCTAGCATGTATTCCATACATATGTCTCTACAGAAGAAAGAGGAATAACTCAGCTTCCGCCTCCCATGAAAGGTCAGAAGGAATACGCTACGTGGATGTAGCTGATTCGAGCGCCGTCGTATGCTGGTGGAAAGAAAAAAGATGTTGGTGGCGTGTTCCGGAATATTGCGGGCGAATAAGATTGGTGTGGGGGTTCGTTTGCTGTGCCATAGAAACACCCGGTGTTGAGTGTATGCAAGGCCGCCTTTACGTACGGCATAGGGCGGGATAGGGTGGTGAAAAACGTGAAATCTCGCAGCCAAGTCTCATCCCAAACACAGCTTGGTTGGCCATGCTCAAACACTGGGTCGTCCTTCAGGAGCGCTGAATGCTGCACGAAAGAAGCTGAGCACGTCATTTTATGTTGTGCACTGGACAGCGGTTCACCACCCAACTCTCCCACAGCTTCCGCATTTCTGGCCTTACGCATGCAAAAGATCCATCGTCACCAAGCTCGTCGGCCGTCGCTGGGACCGCTCTGTTGTCATCGCAGTTGCACCATGTCCGTAGTGGCCGCGGTGCATCGGGGTGGTATGGGATGTGGAACTCATTGGCTGCAACGCCATTCTCATCGTCGTCTCCATCGCCATCGTGTGAAGATGCCGAAATGGTGGTCTCCTGATCGGAATACTCGTCATCATGGTCGTGATTGTGGTCCTCCTGGTTGCCATTAGGCATGTGTCCGTTAGTCGTGTGTTCGTCATAATCGTCAAATTCGTCATCCGAGTCGCTGAAGCCTCCTGGTGGATCGTCCGGCACTTCACCACCAAGTGAAGACATGTGTTCATCAAAGGCCTGAACATAGCCTATCCTTCTTAGGCTTACCCAGTCCAAACTTCTCATGTTATTTCGCAAGTAACCAAGTACATTCTTCCACTTGCTGCCCTCGTTTAACAGTACGTCCCTTAACCTTAGACCCCGCAGCTTCTCCTTATGGCGGCTGGCGCGAGCCATGATTTCTTCTTCGTCCAGCTTCCACCCTTGTATTCCAAATGCGAGCAGCCCATCCCACTGCACATTGTGGAAAAGTTCCTCAAGCCCAATGGTCAAAGGTCGATGAGACGGAAACCCCATATGAACGGCTTCAAGATTCCGAGCTGCAGTAAATACAGTTCGAAATACTGGGGATAGCTCTCGCATCTTAAAATCAAGATCAATGTTATCATCAGGATGGAAATGCAGCTCCAGGCAGGTCAATCTCAAAGCAAGTTCTGTCATCGTGTTTGAGATCTCCGGGGCCAAGACGATAGCAGTAGGTAAGCTCTGTAAGCTCTGAGGACTTAGCATGGGCGACGAAAACCTCTTGAACGGTGAGTGCGAGTCGACCAACGCCTGGCCGATTATCCGTGCACTGTGCGAGAAGGCTGGCGCCCATCGAAGTTCTATAGACTGCGTAAAGTCGAGATATTGCCGCATAGCCTCGAGGCGCTTGTCTTCTTCATCATCATGAAGTGGTAAGATTTTGATGTGTTGGAGACTTGTAAAAGCAGACAGTGCTCGAGTAAGGGCTGTTAGATCTTCCTTGTTATTCACGATTGACGTCTGTTCCTTCATTTTAATGATAGTGTCCTGCAACCGTATTCCTTCAGGAACTGGCAGAGAACCAAGCCGTTGTTGTCCTACTACCTATTAGAGTAAGTCTACTAATGTTTGAGAGATGGTAGAGAACCGTGATGAACGTAAAAGTATGGCATGAAATAAGTAAATTTCTTTACGTGCTGAACAAGATGTTGCTGGCCCGCAAGCCATAACAGTCTCTTGAATCCATCGCGCGAAAACCGAGTCTCCACTATTGCAAACTGATGTGTAACACCGATTTCAGAGAAGCGTTTGCATGTCCGTCTCCAATTTCCAAGGTCAGGCGTTGATTCTGTGGGAGATGCGAAACTCTCTTGTGAGAGGTATGCTCGCCTGTCGACGTTTATGCTTTTGCTGGATTCGGCTTCGAGATAGTCAAGAATCAAGTCGAGGACCTCATTAGCAAGTTTGAAGATGGGCGGCGCATTGCTCATCGTTGGTGGTGTGCGTCTTGTATATCTTGGACCCAAATTGTGGACAGGTCGGCGTTGAGCGCGGTTGATTGATGGACAGTAGTATATGCGGGGAACAGCTAGTTCCACAACTTTGGAGCCTCACTGAATCGTCTCACGTTGGTAATTTGGTCCGGTTGGTCCTATTCGTGAACAGCATAAGAAACAATCAGAGAGCCAGTTGAGCTGAGGATAGCTTGGGAAAGAAGAGTTTGCGCAAGAAGGACACAGGTGTTGTACAGCAAGGCACAGGGAGAAAATCGGCGTATGCAGCATGACCGCAACCAACAGATGAGCGCGACGTGTTTAACGAGTGCTATGGTGTGCAAGTCGAAAAGCAGACGACGTGGAGCGTGGGTTCCAGCAGAGTCCGGAGACAGTAGGAAAGGAAAGGAAGAAGACCTTAACCAGTGAAAGTGCTTGCCAGCCCACCATCATGGTCCCGTGACCTTAGCGCTATGCGAGGGCCGGGCCATGGATACCTAGTTTGTCAAATTGGTAACGCATGTCCTAATGATGGGTGCAGGGGTTGGCTGTTGTGGCATCCTCGGTTTGGTAAGAGTGACCAAAAGACCGCAATGGAGAGCAAACAATGTTTTTAGCAAGTTCAATACATCATGGCGCCGAGTTCAGGTTGAAATCGCTGAACTGTAGCTTGTATGTGGCTGCTTCGTGGACATGGGGCCGCCGGGTTCTCTAACGAGAGAGGGGTTAGAGTAACGAAGCTAACAGCGTGAAAGGTCGACAGCCTGCATCTCACCAACACAAGCAGGGTGTCTTAATATAGAGGTGAAGATTTAAAGAAGAAAGCCCTTCTTTAATTACTTAATTACCTATCAAGGTTAGTCGTTACTGTAAATAATAGTAGCGTAGTTATAGTAGAATTTGATATTCTCTAAGTATAGATATCTAGGTCACGTGGACCACGGGAATAGGCAACTTGAAATAAGTTAACCGTCAATACAAATGACTAAAGATGCTGCGCTCTTTAAAGGAATATTCTAGTTGATGTATAAAACACTATAAGTAATAGCTTGTAACCTTTGAATGTATACCCATTGAAAATCCATTAAAAATTGGCTGATAACCCATTTATTATGTTCTCGTATGACCATGTGATTGGCAAAAACAGAACACAGCAACGCCCAAGACACCAGTTCTCAAATCTACCTGTCGCGGTCACAAGCTTGTCAACTGCGAGCATTGTGCACCACGGGCTCCAGTACTGTTGGATAATTTCGGAACGCCAGGTAAACCAATTTCTGACGAATCAGAGAAGACAACCAACACGTTCGGATATTGGTGGCACAGGTGGTTCAGCTTTTAAGCAAACACATCCCTAACCCACTGAAATTCCGGGGTAATGCTGGGATAAGTAGCTGTGGAATCTCATGTTAATGCGCATGACTGGCGGAGAAATACTCATTTTTACAGGAAGAATGCAAACCTTCGTCCAGGAGCCACAAAGCCTGTAGAACTTAGACCGTCTCGCTTCTCTGCGGATAGAGTGCTAGAAGATCTACACCACTTTGTCTGTTTCGTTTTCTTTTCCCTCTACCCTATTCCTTCATACTCCTATATAATGCTTCCAGATAGCCTAATATCTATAATACTGCTCGCGACTTGCACTACTGCACAGAATACAGCCACAGGAACGGCAGAGGTAGCCGCTGCTGCTGCCACCGCGAAGAGCTCGAGTCCGGTCAGCTATGTAAAAGGCAAAGCTTTTGATCGCATAGCGATAATATGGCTTGAAAATACGGACTATGATAAAGCAGTGGGTGATCGTATGTATCCCTCCTTTGTGCAGGATATTGCTACGCCGTGTTTGCAGTTGCAAATCCCTTTGCTCGCGGTTCTGCAAAGCCGAGAAATCCCACAAACTAACTCGTCCTAGCAAATCTGGAATATCTAGCCAAGAAAGGCATCACTTTATCGAACTATAACGCAGTAACACATCCTAGCGAACCGAATTATATTGCGGCGATAGGTGGTGATTATTTTGGTGTCAAGTCGGTTTTCAAGCTTCTTACTTTTAGTAAATACTAACAAACGTCTCTAGCCACGATGCATTTGCTACCATACCTTCCAATATCTCGAGTGTAGTAGATCTCCTCGAGGACAAGGGCATAAGCTGGGGCGAATATCAGGAGGATATGCCGTATGCAGGCTTCGAGGGTGGCGGTTATCAAAATCAAGCCAATGGCAGAAACGCCTACGTGCGGAAACATAACCCAGCCGTCATGTATGATTCTGTCGCCAGGAATGCGGAACGCTTGTCGCGGACCAAGAATCTTACCCATTTCTACAAGGATTTGGAGGCGAATACTTTACCTCAGTGGATGTTCATTACGCCAAATATGACGAGTGATGGTCATGATACTTCTGTGACGGTTGCTGGAACATGGACAAGGACGTTCTTGGACCCGCTGTTCGATAATAAGAATTTTATGAATAATACTTTGGTCTTGATTACATGGGACGAGAACCATACCTACACACAGAAAAACCGGGTCTTGGGTATCCTTGTTGGAGACTCGATACCAGCAGAGAAAGCTGGTAGTACGGACGACACACTCTATACGCATTACTCCGAAATTTCAACAGTCTCCGCGAACTGGGATCTCCATACTTTGGGCAGATATGATGTCGGAGCAAACGTGTTCTCAGTCGTTGCAGCGAAAACTGGTGACCAAATGCGCGCATGGTCTGGCAGTCCTGCTTTCAGCGACATCTTCTTCAATCAAAGCTATGCGGGACCCATGAATAGCAAACCAAGTGGTTCTTGGCCGGAGCCAAATACCGGAGCCGTCATTAATGGCCGAACAGTTCTGCCTAGCATTGTCAATGTCTGGTCGAAGCTCAGTGACCAGACTCCTTATGGCATTGGTGTGGAGGTTGCAGATGGCTTGCACCCGCCTGCTGGGTTTGTTTCTCGGCATGGTTGATGGGATTAATGCTGATAGTACTAGTGCTGCCAAAGCGAAATCTTCACGTTCGGCCTCTGGCTCTGCTTTACCGAGCGCATCAAGTGCGGCTAATGGTGCGGATGCAATGAGGAGGGATATAGGGTCTGTACTGGGAGCAATTTTGGGAGTAGGATTTGTTGTGATTAATTGGTAATTGTTTTGCGCCAAAACGAATTGACGACGGAATTTGGAAATACCCTTGGAGAATTGGAGTCAAGATTTAGGGAGTAATTTCGGCGTCTAATCAGGTATTGGCTTAGGTGAAAATACTGTAATGCATTACTCACTCAAATTACGGAAAATGCGCATGACGCCTGGGACTTCGAAGTACAAAAAGATCTCTAATATGCGAAGATAGCTCACTAATACATAGGTATTCCAACAACGAACGTATTCACGCAAGTTAAAAGTCATGAGTAGGCGGATGTGGTATCAACAAAGCTAATATGCTGCTGATACAGGCGCCCCCAACATTGAAGGGTCATGCTTTGGGTCTGAGGCAACACCCGCCATGTACTGTTAATGTGCGCCCTTCAACCGCACCCCAGACTCATTTCTCGTACCATTCACCACTGTCCACGCACAAAATAGTATAAAATTAGTCCTTTACCATCAATTGCTCTCACTGTTTTATTTTTACACGAACCTCTTCAGAACATTTCTCATCAATCCTTTACCATATCATTACACCAAACTACCTCGTTTCACCCCACTAAAACTACGTCTCTCACAGCGATAGAATATGCCATTACAAATCTGTCCATACTGCGGATGCAGGTCCAGGCAGCTCGGCAAGCACATCTTCTCAAATTGTCCATCTATCAGGGCGGATCAATGGGATATTCTCGACACCGGCGTCGTCAGGTTTACTTGTCCCGATTGTAATACTGGCCACGATGGGACACAAGCTTTGATTGATCATTTCAGATACGAGCATCAAATCAGGATTAGATTAAGGACCGTATAGTTTTAATAATTTTACTTCCTTATCTTGTTGAAAGCCAGACATAATCCTGGGATCCTGAAAACTGTTCCGCTACACTAAAACCAGTCAAAATACCGACTCACACAGATTATAGTAATGGGATTTTCTTGACACCGCTGTCGTTACTGTTTGCAACACTGGCCACGACGGGACACACGCTTTGATCTATCATTCCAGGTACGAACATCGACCTGAGTTGAAAAGGGATGGTGAATGCAATCTGGTGCTCCTGATGTATACATGTAAGGGGCAGAACTGAAAGCGTCATTTACAGAACTTGAAGAAGACTCATACCTTGTGCTAGTATTGTGTACGATTGAATCACATTTCAGACTCATTGTCAATATCATTCAAAATTACAAACATACGCTATAATACAAGAGGACTTCTTCTATGCCTCCATTTCCTCTTCCTTATTCTATTCCTACACAATCTTCTTCAAACACCATCAGACAAACCCTTACCATTCCACCATCAATATCGAACCTCCGCACCTCCCCACAACACACAATCATCTACCCCATCAATACAAAATGCCCGCAGGCAAATGTCCTTACTCCAAAGGAAACTTCCCAGACCTCGGCCGACACATCTTCGAAACTTGTCCATCGATCCCCATGGAGTTTGAATATATTGAATCGGACGGCGTTGTCAGATTTACTTGTCCCATTTGCAAGAAGGATTGTTTTGGGACTGGCATTTTGGTCAGCCATCTTGCGAGCTACCATCCTTCCTGGCGGTAGGGTCAACAGAGAAATGCAATTGTTGCCTCTGAGGCTAGATAGTCATGGGTAGACATTGTAACTCTGATTGAGGCTTTTCTGCTGCTGGTGGTTAGGATTTCCTTGCATCATGATGTTATCAGTTGTCTAGAAAGGGAGTGTAATTAAAACCATAACTGAAAACTTCCTCCTATTGTATAAAACTCGGATAGCCTTTGCAGAACTTCAGACCAGATGAGTTGTGGAAGAGGTATTACCAAGAAAAAATATCTTATGCTTTATATTTGGTCAGTAGCTAGGTGCGGTAAGTAGTATACACGTTTTGTAAAGCTCCTAAATCAATTCATGGACTCTATGGATCCCGGAACATATCCGAGCTTCACTTGAAGACAGTGAGTACATTATGCCCGATCGCGGTCCACGAGATGTCGAAGGTATTTGCCTACTCGATTAATCCATTACTGACTATCATGTCGACGCGGCACATATGTCCAGCATTGCTGCCACATCGCACACTCATGAACCAGTCCATCAATTCACCAGTGAGAAGAGGAAATATATGGGGGTATCTGGCATTTGACACGTAAATAATAAAGAACCCAAAACGCCGCTCTTTTCAAAGCACTTATAGAAGCAAATATAACCACCCTCCACGCCATCCGCCATGTCACGGCATTAAGCACTCCCATTTCGGTTAATTTACAAGTCCCACTCCAATACATTTATCCTGTTGCTCGTATCAGCGATCTTCTTTTCCTCTTCTACAGTTTTGAGAGCATGATACGAACGTGTGAATTCTTTCATAGGAGTATTATCCTCCCTCCACCACTCTGAACCTGGCGCTCCAGCACCTGTCCCCCATCTTCGCGATGGGTCAGATCGTCGTCCATTAGCAGGTCCATTCGGGGGAGGACCTCGTGGGCCTGATGGAGGAACATTGGGTGGATGTGGTTGAGCATAATTTGGACGATATTTATCAATAGCACTTGGAGGGCTGCGGTCTCTCCAGCCGGGGCGACGATGGTGATCGCGAGAGTCTGGTCGATGTTGCTGGCCACGTGGGCTTGTGTTGTGGTTTTCAGCGGGTCTTTGAGCATTACTGTGGACGAACATCAATACTGCAGACAGGCACAAGGTAGGCTTATACTCACTTGGTTTCCTTTGGAAACAAAGTCTCTTGTAACGTCTCAAGAACCGCTGAGGTAACCACTTTTTTGAAGCTCGTACACTCCTCAACCCGCTCATTATAGAACTTCTCATAGGGCATAGGAGTGATTCCTTCATCATTACATTCCAGGACATAAGGAGCATAGTCAGTGACATTCTTGATAATGAAATCATCCCATAGCATTTTGGCGAACGCTCCATTCTTGGCTAAAATGCTAAGCTTTTTCAATTGCGTGGTGAAGTTTTTCATATTCCCTTTATGCTTGGGATACGCGGTTTTAAAGTCCTGGAAAAGTGATTCCAACGTCAGCGATTTTTCTGAAGGCTTCGATGTGGCCGGCAGAGGAGCCTGTTTGGTAAAGCCCGGCGGCAATGGTCTCGTCTTGGGCCGACGTGGCGAAGCATGGTCGGATATCGGACCTGCGCTCCCCTTCACCGGGGCTCTACTGGAGACGGGCTTCGGAGTTGACTTAGAAGGTTGTTTGGGAAGTGAATTTAGAGCTGGCTTAGGTTGGATTTGAGAGGATTGTTTAACTGGAAGAATGGGGTTGATCTTGGTTGTAGCCGGCAAATTCTTTTCGATGGGCTTGCGGATGTGAGCGTGTTGGCAGCTGACACCGAATGGACAAGTTCCACCCCTGGCATAGATAAGACATACCTCTTTTGGAGGACCAATTGCTTTCGGAGCAGGAGGTGCCATAGTCGGCTGGGGTGGATGTGGTCTAAAAGCTTTTGGCCCTGTCGGAGGCATAGCAGGAAGCATAGCATGAGGCATAGCAGGAGGCATAGCAGGAGGCATAGCGGGAGGCATAGCGGGAGGCATAGCGGGAGGTGCAATATTCGGCTGGAATGAATGTGGCCTCGAAGCCTTGGGCCCTGTCGGAGGCATTTGGCTCGGAGCAAAATCCTTGGATGGCGCTCCTCCCCAGCTTCCGGTACGCAGAAAGTCTCGCTTCAATCTTCGGGCCTCTACCGCAGGATCTTGCAGCACAGGTTCATCTTGGCTAAATTGAAATCTCGAAACACCCTGAGCGACCCTTTTTCGATCTCTGAGCGGCGATTTAGGACCATCTGCCGGTCTCTTGCGCGACTTTTCGGACGGCACTGGGGGAGAAGATGCCAAGTTAGAGTTGGAGATTCTTGACTCATTGGGCCGCCGAGAAGGCGTACCAGATTGTTGGACTCTAGCGCCATCTGGGACAGACAAAGCCGAAGCTTCATGCATAGAAGCATCTATATCCTCTTGAATCTGTTGGTCGACCAAAGCAGCAATGGCCTCGGAAGGCAAATCGCTAAAAGTACCGTCTAGGCCGGCTATAGCGACTGGTCTGGGAGGGATTGCTGAGCTGGGAATAGTACTCGGCACTAGTTTGAGTGGAGAGCTCCTGATAGGGACTCCCTTAGGAAGAGATGCACGGGGTCTTTTTTGCGAGCGGGACGGCGAGGAGACTGTATCTGGTGGTGATTTGGCCGCTAATTGCTTGGATATGTTTCGGGATCGTTGGTTGTCGCTCGCACGCGCTGAGTGGATATACGACCGTTCACTTCGACTTTGGATAGGAGAATCCATTTCAGGAGAAGATGTATTCCTCCGTGGCCTGCTTGAAATAGGCGCAGTACCCTTAGGTGAAAACGGAGGTGTGCTTGCATTGGAGAACATCTGCGTCGGAGTCTGCTTTGGCAGGTATGCTCCGAGCGCACTTGAGTCCAACGTCAATGAGTCCACTGTACTTTGGGTTGTCCTCTTCATAGCAATGGGCTTTGGTGGTTCTGGAGGCCGAACAGCGCTGCTGAATATTTCGAACGTCCTCGTGGCTTGAGGAGGGGGACTGGATTTGTGAGCTTGATCTTGCGCATCGCTCATGAGTACATCTTCTGCACCCCTATGAGTTGCAGGCTCCTCATGGCTAGCTAGGCCTGCTTCCTCTCCGAGTGGTGAATTGTGTTCGACTCTATGTTGTACATCACTGCTATTCGGGGGCAACTCATCAATTGGAGGAATCTGGTGGGGTTTGATAAGGTCCGGTGAGGATGGGCCCCACGACAGTGCTTCGTCGTCCTCCGACTCATTATCTTCAACCGCTCCAGTAATAGGAACGGTGGGTAGATCTTCGGAGTCCGTGCCCGAGCCTGAAGAGCTCTCCATGTCCTCCTCGGTTGCAGCTGGGGCAGTAGGATTCAGAGCAGTGACCTGGGGGTCTAAGGGCATAGGGTAGACTGTATCGATCAGGCCGGGCATGTTGGTCTTGCTGGGCTGCGCAGCCCTCACACCTGCATCTCTCAGCTTATCTAGCAGTGATCTGGGCACATTTGGAGTAGGGAATGATGTGCCTGCACTAGGAGGATTCCATGCTAAATAGGATGTCAATCCAAGTCTCATGTGTAACGATTCGCGTTATGCAAACTCACATTCTTCGCGAGAAAGTAACTCCTTTTGGTCTTTAGGCACGACACAGTTGGAGCGGACTAATGGCAGCGCGTCCTGTAAGTAGTTTAGTCACGTATTGCTCTGTTGAGTTAGGCAAGAGGAATACTCACTGCCCAGGGATCGGATTCATCCATAGGTGGCAGCTCAGACCCGCAGGGCGATGGTATAGCTTCGGGCAAATCAACGTCTTCGGTTGAATTCCTGGTCGGGTTCCGATCGAGTTCTGGCAGCTCTTGGTCTTCAGAAAGTGTTTGACGCGTATTTTCGCGTACCGGTGACATATCGTGGTCAATGCCCTCACCAAGATCGGGTTGCACATTTTTGCTCATGCTTCTTGCGGAGTTTGCGTCCATGTTTGCTTCTTGCAATATTGGCGAAATTGCTCTCGTGGTGCTGCTCGCGGAACTGCTCCGTCGTAGTTGCCGCTTTTGGATTTGTGGGGACTTGGTGGTTAACGATACGTCGTCATCCACCGGGGGATCTGAATCTGATTCCCTGTTGAGGGTTTGCAGGAGTCTCGACGGAGAATTGAATACGCCGTGGAAGTTGTTGCGCGATTGACGATCCGGCACATGGGACCCCCCGCCTTCGAACCAAGTCGCCCTCCTCGAAACATCCACAAAGCTGGCGTTACTGCTCACTCGGCTGGGTGCATTATTTCCTCCAAATATAGTAAACCGCGAAACATCAAAGACAGGCTTTTGTTTAGGTGATATCTGTTTGGGTGATTGACCATGTACTGCAGTACGACTTGGTTCCGGCCTTGATCCTGCTGTAACTCTGCTGTCATTGCGTCGCGGCGCAACAGGGCTTGCAAGATTGCTTCCTTGTAGAATCTCCACCTCTTTCGGCTTCGGTCTAGGCCTTTGTCGCACCTGTGTTGCAAATTGCTGCGACTCGTACATTTGGGTAGAGTCATCCAAAGGTCTAGCTCCCGCACCCGGAGAATTTGGTCGGCTGTGACCCTCCACCACTGCAAGTTCCCTTAACCATCTCTTAACCTCGCTCCGATTTTCAACAGACGTCGGTTTTCCCATAATACTGGATTTGGTGCCATCTACAATATCCATTCTCTTAATCAGGATCTGTACATGATCGTCACCAAGTAGAGTTACCTTGACATCGAACTTGCTTATGTTTATCACTATGTTGCTTCCGAGACCAGCGACATTTTGAATCTTCTTTGGAAGGGCTTTGATCGCTTCGGCAGAAATCTTAGCTTTGACGTGCGTATAGCCATCGGAGATGAGGCAGTCGAATGGGTGGGTTCGTTTCGTTAGCTGTAATGATAGTGAATCAGTATCTGTACCAAAGTTTCTCGTAAAACGAGCATACCTCATATATCTGAACGGCATGATTTTTGGTTTCCTCTTTTGACACTGTCCTAGACAAATTGCTGCCGTCATCTCTATAACTGGGTGTGTGGCTGAGTTTGCCGGAGTTGTGTTCTGTTTTGCCTTCAATATAAGGACCCGGGACAGAGGTATCTTCTGCGCTACCTGAGGAGTTGGCTTTCGTACGGCGTTTTTCCTCAACGAGGTACCTGACTTGTCTATCGAGCTCTGGCCCAAGCCAATCTTTCATGAACGCAGTCTGAGCCATCGTAAATTCATGATGGGGAGAAGGTGTCGCAAATGGCAGTAGGGACGATTGCGAGGCGTGTATCCTTTCGCAATATCCACACCACTTCCGCGCAGGATGCGGTCAAAGGAATTGCGGGAGCAATGTTCCGTAGTTTCGGAGGAAGACGAGCAGGAGCGGGCCACACGCAGTCACGAGTTGCGCGTTTTAGAATAGACTTGGCAAACGGTTGTTGGTCTGTTCGTAATATATTAACCTAAAGCGGATACCCGGAGTGTTGTGGCGGCTGTCTTGTAATTGATATGTATGAAGAGCTTTGCTGTTTGCCCTTTACTCTTGGAGAAATCTCTTCGCCATGGAGGTTTTCCAGAAGCACAAAGATTCCGCCGCTTATAACCTTGTGGCCACTCCTGGTAAGTTCAAGTTCCTGCTGTTCTAGAGATCTGGAGATTGGGTGGTTGGGGGACTTGAAGAGACTTCAGGAGCGCTGCAAGACGACAGCATGAGTATCTTACTTTTTGGAAACGAGCCGCATGTTCATCCTTTATATAAGATTCGAATTGGGTAGAAATTGGTGGGAAGTACACTGATTCGACTAAGAACCTCAAGCTTATTAGAAGCTGGGAATATGATCAAACGTATCGACGTGTTGAATGATATTTCTATAGGTGAAATATCCACAAGCGGCCTCTTCTCGATTAACCATAGGAGCAGTAGATACTCGTAGCTCAATTCGATAAGGTATGGGAAGAAGTTGCACGTGCAAGGCTTAGAGATACGAGGTAAGGTACCGCCCAATCAGATTAGCTGGTATGGGAGATGCGTCAGAATGCCTCAACCTACTAGTAGGAAAACAACAAAAAGAGCACCCCACACCTCGTTCTTCTATCCAAAGCCCCACCAACAAACCATATGCTAGCTTTTAGGTGCACGAGTCGAACGGCGTGTCGACCACGTCCGCCACCGGAGCGCTGGACGTCCCTACAAAATATACTTGTCGGCTGTAATCCTCCGCTCTCTGCTGGATAGCTTCAAGCTCCAGAATATCAGAAGTGCATCGTTGCGTATAATAAAATCCTTACGAGTAGAGCGCAGAGAGTCTTGGGACGGAATGGGTAGCTCCTGCTAAATATTACGAGCATGCCTCCGAAAGCACCAGCAGACACTTCAAGCCCTGCTGCTTCATTGACGGTCATCTCCCGAGAGGCATCAAGGCGTGGCTCGTTGGCCTCACTCCGCTCCAAACCCTCTCATATCATGGACAAAGATGCCATACTAGACAGGATACACACCACTGCTTCACAATCGGATGCGCTCACCACCTTTGATGACTTCACACCCCCACGGCCGGGTAGCAGAAGCGATTCTAGAGCCTTTGCGGGGGATATCGTTCAAGGTGGCCTGAGTGGCTTATATAGTCGAATCAAGGCTTCTGTAGGAGCTGCAAAGGACGCTGTTGCTGGTGCACCTAGCAATGACAGCGCCGATGACGCTTCTATCAGAAGTGGAAAAGCTCAGGCTATAGTTCCCAAAGGCCCAGCACCTACCACATTGATCTCACCAACAACGGCGTCAGCATCATCTTCGCGAATGCAATCTCCCTTGGTGGCCAAATTCCCCGAAAGTCATATGGGTGCCCCGTTCCCAAATGACGCCTCGACAAACTCTCATCAGTCCAAAGCTTCAAGCTCGACGCCCTCTAACGCTGCTCAGCAACACTCACGGATAACGTCACATTCTTCGGACAACATTGGGTCCTCTCTGATTAGTGAGAGCGATCATGGAGCTTTGCGGGAAGTTTTAGGAGAAGCTCGCTCAGGTCGCGCACACTCGCAATCAACCGGATCTGCACCTTCACCAGTAATTCTGGCCACGCATCCTGATAGAGTCCTGGAAGGCCCGCTCAATGGGGATGTACGTAGTCAAGAGAATCTTGAGTCTTCGGTGACCAGGAATGCCAATAGAAGTGCTCAAGAATTCACGGGTGCGGTTCAATTCGAGCCTTTGAGACGAGACAAGAATAATATAGAGGTTGCAAGCACATTTACAGACCATTCTGACATAAAGAAGGATCTTGAGCCGACACCTATACATACCGTAAAACGAAGCACTCTCAGACCAGCTCAATTCGGTGAAATCCCCTCTGGTCCTATTTTGAAGCAACTCCCGCGTCCAATCTCAAACCAAAATCACTCCACGTCTCAGCAGCATCCCCCTTCTGTTAAATCCAAGTCCGATTCCTCCAACCCTCTCACTTCCTATCAAAGACCCCCGCTGATCCAGGTCAGTCGATCCCATTTGCCAGGCTTTAGAGCTGGGCAAAACGACTCTTCGGATGGCGATCTTAGCTCTATTGCTACCGCTATTGCTCCCATTCGACGACCTGCCGATGATGCTGCGGAAGAAAGTAGCTCTAGGAGTGCAGGGCGCGAATCGAGCGAGTCACACAAAACTTTGTCGCAGACCACATCTCGAATGAGAGATAAGATACTAGCGAAAGAGCTGTGGATGCGAGACGAAAATGCGAAAGATTGCTTTTATTGCGGGGACACGTTCTCAGCTTTTCGTAGAAAGCACCATTGTAGTATGCATTTAGATTGAATGCAAAAGAGGACAAAGCTAATACATAATTCTAGGAATATGTGGTAACATTTTCGACGCAAAATGTACGGTGCAAGTTTCAGGAAAACTGTTCGGTCAATCGGGAAGTTTGCGGATTTGCAAACCTTGCGAAGCGATTGTGCACGGCACCGATGACGATTCCTCAGTTTATTCTGACGACGGAGATCGTGCCTCAATTGTGGGGGTCTCATTCTCCCCGAGAGAGGCTGCGGATTACGACCAATTTGCGGCGGCCTTTTCCAGTGTCGACTCGGACACCATACATGTGGGAGATGATCACATGAACATTGGGACTCCTTCCATGGGAGTTCCCATATCTCGAAAGCTTGGTGAGTCTAAACGGCGATCCGCGATCATCGAGTTCGATAATCAGCGGACACTGCAAAGACCCAGCTCTTCTCGATCGCTCAAGTCGCTCAGCGGCCGACCTTTGTCTTCAAGTCACAAGCGTCATCATTCTCGTCATGGTCATCAGCATATGAAAAGCCTTAGGCCTGCTGAAGATCGAGCCCCATTCCACCAACGGCAGGATTCCGATGCGGCTGCAAATGGACTTCTACCAGCCTTCCACCACGATAATGTCATAGACCCCGATTTGGCCCCTTTCCTGTCGGACGAGGGCTCCAGCGACGATGAACAAAGTCTGTTCACAACATTGAACGCAGAACCACAGTCACCTGGAAAAGGCGAGGATGAAAAGGCCGGATTCGCTGGCATTCTGGCTTCTGTGCGACGTGGCAAGCCCTGGGGTCATGATAGAGGCATTGGCCCAACGAGCGTGGCAAGTCGTGACGCTGATAACGTTTCCCTACACAGTAGAAACCCTTCGCGACTTCATCGCAAACGAAATCTCAGTATAAGTAGCATGTATCATACCGGTCAATCACCACGACGGAGTAAAAGCAACAGTCTTTTGAAAGGATTTGGAATTGGCTACACTGGCTTGACTGCCCCACCAACTCCCGCTATCAAGTATCTCCCTCTCCCCGGCAACAACTCGAAGATGACTCGGAGTTCTTCCATGAGAGGTGACTCTGCTCCCGCTGTCGAGCTGAACCAGGCTAGCCTACAACATGTACGAAGGCTCCTTCGCCAGATGCTTCAAGATGTGCACATAGTGGAAGTGAAGAGGTGGGAACGTGCTTTGATGCCAATCCTCCTTCAATGCACAGACGATGTGAATCCGGATATCCAGCGCAACGATGATATCGACATTCGGCATTACATCAAATTGAAGAAAATACCTGGTGGCAAGCCCGGAGATACGTCCTACATCTCCGGTGTTGTATTTACAAAAAACCTTGCGCTGAAGAGCATGTCTCGCAGCATCCCCACCCCAAGGATAGCAATTGTTACGTTTCCTATCGAATACGCTCGTCATCAACAACACTTTATGAGTCTCGAACCTGTCATTGCGCAAGAGCGAGAGTATTTGCGAAATTTAGTGAAACGTATCGCAGCTCTCAATCCCCAAGTGCTTCTTGTGGAGAAGAATGTTGCTGGCCTAGCCCTCGAATTTCTTGAAGAGGCAGGAATTGCAGTCATCTACAACGTCAAAGCCTCGGTTCTCAATGCTGTGGCGAGATGCACGCAAACCAAGCAAATCACATCTGCGGACAAACTGGCCATAGATCGGTCTCAACTTGGTCGGTGCGCAAGCTTCGATGTCAAGACTTACGTTCATGGCCCAATGAAGAAAACATTTATATACATCTCGGGATGTCAAAAGGACCTTGGCTGCACAATCGCTTTGCGCGGAGCGGAGATGAATGAGTTAAGAAAGCTGAAGCGCATTACTGAATTCATGTGTTATATCGTTTACAATCTCAAACTGGAGACCTGCGTTATGCGGGATGAATATGTTTTAATTCCAGCAACACTATCAGGTGGGACACTTGCATCAAGTCAACAACGGTCCGAGGAAGAAAGTACTGGGCTCTCTGGCAGTGCGCCAACTAGGAACGAGGACGCTGAAAAGGCACAGATAGTGCTCGAAGAGGAGAAATCGGCAGACTCAAGACCTGCAGCCGCGAAGAACAGAGCCCACTCTTATGTCAATCCGGGAAAAAAGGCGCCAGATAACACCTCCATGCCATCATTCTACAACGATGTCGTAGAGAAGCACAAGACGAAGATTATGTCGGCGTCGCCGTTTGTCAAATTCATGCAGCCCTTTCTTCTTACACAAGCTCGGGAGCAAGAAGCTAAACTCATAGAGTTGAGACGTCTGCGAGATCAGTACGCATCTATTGTGGGTGAGGTCGACAATAATCCAGGCTTTGAACATTTTGAGCTTGTACGACCCGAGATGGTGCATGGCGTAGTTGAGAAACCCTCGAAACAAGTCCGCGACTTTCTTTTCGCCGTTCACAACGCACAGTACGAGAAAGCGCTGCACGGCTATCAAACACAAAAGAGGCAATGGGAGGCATATCTCTCAGCCAACTCGAGTCTGTTTGACCCTTATAACCATCAGCGTATCGCCGTTCTCTATAGTATGGTCAACACGAAGACATCGAATCCTTGCATGGGACCAGATGTAATTGCGCTTAGCTTTTACAATGAACATGACTTGGATAACGGCTTTCTCCCTGATATCACTCTTGGTCAATATGTGGAGGACTTGTGCCATGGCGCAAGCTCCATGTGTACGGCAAATGGTTGCGAGGAGCCTATGTTCAATCATCATCGTCAATACGTGCATGGAGAAGGCCAGATGAGCGTGCTGGTTCAGAAGTACCCATCCCGTATGCGAGGTCTCCACAACACCATTCTTATGTGGAGTTGTTGTCGTCTTTGCGGCCAGGAAACCCAGATCATCCCCATGTCTGAGAATACTTGGAAATACTCTTTTGGTAAATACCTCGAATTAACCTTTTGGAGCACTGAACTTCATCCTCGCGCTCATGCCTGTCCTCATGATATACATAAAAATCACGTCCGATATTTCGGGTTCAATAATTTTGCTGTTCGCATACAGTACGATGCTATTGAACTTCATGAGATCATAGTACCACGCGCCATAATTACATGGAAGGTCGACAGCGACTTGCAATTGAAGAATGAGCTCTTCCGGCGACTCAAGGTAAAATTGGATCGATTCATGGCATCCGTGAAAGGTCGACTTGAGAGTATTCACGTAAACAGTGTATCGCCTGAGAAAATTGAGGATTGCAAAATAGAAGTGGAGAAACTGAGGAAACGTGCCAACGAAGACCACGAGGTATTGACCAAGGACCTTCAAGAAAGATACATGCAGTCCAGATATTATGAAGTTATTCCGTTGAATAAGACAGCAAAAGCCATGCACGCGACATCGATAGCTTGGGATGACGCATTTGCGGAATTCGAAAAAGATTTCTTCCCCTCAGAAAAGGATATCCGCCGTCTGGCTCAGATTCAAATCAACAGGTTTCTCGATAGAGATGCTTCATCAACTTCCATTGGTTCTATTGAAGAGACTGTTGAGGACTCAGAGACACAGATACCCACTACTCCCTCGTCTCCCGAGATGAAGCGCAAAGTTTCGACAATGTCTCCAGAGGACACTCAAAATGTGCTTACTTCGGTGGTCCAAGAGGAGGCGCTCGACGAGAAAGGTGAAGGCGACTTCACATTGCCTGCCGCCAAACTGGATGATAGTTCGGTGGAAACACCGTTGTCTCTAGAGACCTCGATTGAAGCCATCCACAGGGAGGAGGTGAAGCATCTTGACCTGGCTCTTCCGGCTGATCTGCAGACATCACCTACGAAAACCGAGAGCAGTATCACAGAACAGACACAGCCCAGCCACCAGTCTTCAGAAGCTAGCAGTGTGCACTCAAAAGAGCCACAACTATTAGAGCTGAGTTCCCAAGTCAATGACACAGTAGACCAGATGAGGACCAACGCAGGTCTTGAAAGTACCACATTGCCAGCAGAAGTTGTCGTACCAGAGACACGGATCCCTAGACCCGCCGATTTTGTTCGGTTGAGCAGGACTTCATCGCCACCTCTGTCCCGCACTCGTTCACAGCCCCAAGCACCCACTCTTCATACCATGTCATCCAGACGAGATAGAATTAGCAACGAAGCCACTGTAGGCTCTTCTGCTTCCACTCTAAGCTCATTTAGCAGAGCTGAGAAGCTGAAGAGTTTTATGAGTAATCCTTCCCAAGTTTTAGAGCGCAGAATAACCAAAGGGAACTTCAGGACGGGGCGGTCAACTTCTCAGTCATTTATACCACGCTCCATACCCTCGGGGCCGCGCGACTCCAGAGTATTGACTTTGAAACATCATTTCGAACAACTTAGCAAAGAGTTCGAGAAGCAAAGGATGCGTGAGAGGAAGCAGAGAGATGATCGGACCATCCAACAGAGGGCTTTTCCGTTGGCGTCTTCCAAACCTGTGGTTGAGGTCTACCGAGACGCGCATGAAGCCGTTCAAGAAAGCGAATCTGAAGACGAGGAAGAGTCAGGCACGCAGCCTAGAAATAGTACTGATACTAGCCGACTTGAAACTAGTGGTACTGCCACGACCTTGACTGAACCTGATTCACTCGGCTCGCCTGTTGCGGAGAGCAACCAAAGCCATGAAGAAGATAAGACAGAAATACATGATGTGACCTCGTCGACAGAACTTCCGTTAGACAATGAAGGCACGGAAGCCAGTGATGGAGAGCAAGGGCTCGAGGACATTGAGATTCCTGAGCCAGATAATGAGACTACACCACTCTCGCCAACTGAATCGCATCTCGATCTCACCGAACTCAAGCACGAGAAAACATCGCTCCTGAAGATGCTTACTAGCTTTTGGTCTGAACGCTCAGCTTCAGGGTGGACACCACTTGACTATCCATTCCTACCAAATGAGCACGTATGGGGCGACTCCGATATCATCGTGCGGGAAGACGAGCCTAGCTCATTGATTGCCCTAGCTTTATCAAGCACCGACTACCAAGCTAAACTTCGATCATTTCGCAATCATTCCGACTCAGAGCCTGCAGAGACTGGTATTGATGCTTCAATCGAGCGCAATCTGTTGCATCCGAAGAACACAAACATCCGGTACGCATTCCAGAACCGCGGAGTACGTGCTCAGTGTAAAATTTTCTACGCGGAGTCATTTGATGCTCTTCGACGAAAATGCGGCGTCGCCGATCGCTTTGTAGAGTCACTCTCACGGTGCTTGAAATGGGATTCCAAGGGCGGCAAGACGAAGTCACTATTTCTTAAGACTTTGGACGATAGGTTTGTACTCAAATCTTTGAGTCAGGTCGAGGTCGCGGCCTTCTTCAAGTTCGCACCTAATTACTTCGCGTTCATGCATCAGAATTTATTCCATGGTCTTCCTTCTGTCATTGCAAAGATGTTGGGACTTTTTCAAGTTACAATACGCAGTCCTGGCTCCGGTCTCGAGTTCAATTGGTTTATGCTTGTCATGGAAAATCTCTTTTACGACAGGTCACCGAACCGCCGTTTTGATCTGAAGGGGTCGATGCGAAATCGCAAGATTCAAGCTACGGGTGAGGCTGACGAAGTTCTCCTAGATGAAAATCTTGTGGATATCATTTTTGAGAAACCTATTTTTGTTCGCGAACATACCATGAAGTTGCTCGGAGGCAGTGTATGGAACGATACGCTATTTCTTTCCAAGCAAAATGTCATGGATTACAGTCTAATGGCCGGATTCGACGATGAAGCCAAGGAGATCATTGTTGGTATCATTGGTATGCTTCTCTCTTCCTGCTAACGTATTCGGTGTTAGACTAACCCTTTCTCCGTAGATTGCATTCGCACATACACATGGGATAAAAAGCTCGAAACTTGGATTAAAGATCGCGGCAAGAATAAACCGACCGTAACGTCACCGAAGGACTATCGCAATCGCTTTCGCATTGCTATGAGCAAATATATTTTACAGGCACCGAATTGTTGGCATCAGTTCCAACAGCAGCAGATCCAAGGAAGGTCTGGGAGGCTTATTAGTGTCGGAGAGGAGTTTTATAGTGCTGCCGGAGGGGAACAGCATGATGTTCGGTAAGGGCGTGGCTGACATGTATGGAGTTCCGCTTTTGCTTTTTGGCATTGCAAAGTATTCACATCATAGCATGGCGTTGGGGTTTGAGCTTGTCCATGCTTTGGCTCTGTTCTTTTCTGCTGGACAATGCTGTTCATGCTATGTCAGATATAGAACGAATGAAGTTCATATCGAGGAAAGATTAGGAGAAGTGAATCTGTGCTGTATGTGATTGAGAGGCATGAAAGCACACTCAGTCGAGCCTAACTCTGAAATATACGAGGCACAGCCATCTCATGTTCAGCATGACTCGATGATATCGTAGGGTAACACTAACAGTGCTTATACCATGGTCTCATCACAACTTTTGTTCCCTGCAAAGCATTGTTATCTCCCGATATCATGGTACCAAAATTTGTACCCCAGTCGAACCAGCACTTTAGGAAGTACGGCCCGTCTCGGTAAGTAAGACCTAGGTCGATCAGTAATAGATAAATGGGCTTTGGCTAATCAGCCAGGATGTCAGTCTTGACGAAAAATGTGTACTTGATATACCCTTGATGGAAAAGTGGGTTTCTAAAATTGGTTCATATGATTTTGATGGCGGAGCACTTTGAGTGCCAACTGGCACTGTGCTTTTATGGCTTCACCGGGTTCGTTTGCGGGAAGGATCGATAAGAAGAGGTCATAGTAGGCTCGTTTACCAGGAAATTAACCTGTCTTCTTGAGGAGATGACAATGTAACCAGATAGGAAAGTCCCTAGCAACTCACTGAGTATCGTGATACACCGTGGCTCAAATTGATGAATGCACGCGGCATGCAGCATTGAAGGATATTCGCTTATTGGGTTGTCATCAGAGAAGTGGTTTTTGTAAGTTTTCTTGGTTCGAAGAGGAGGTTAACCTTGAAAGTTGAGGCTATATTACCTTTCTGTCAACACATTTTACTATCAACTCGGAAAGCTCGTTTCATCATCAGCCTTCCAGATCTTAGAACGGTAGGCCGCGAACACGAATAGATCAACAACTTCGGATATGCAGTCCAAGAGCAGATACTTTGACGATAGCCTTACTGTGGAGTGGGGGTTGATGTGAAAGGCTCGAGCGCTCGGGACGGCCCTCTCAAATCTGCTTCGAAGAGCTATGAACAACATGGCGGATATATTACCAATTCTCCGACGCTGGTATTTCGGAGATTACATGCTCATCAAGAAGGATCCGCCGTCCTGGAATCATGATGTGTTCGATCAGCAAGCGATGATGTGGGCAGGGGGCAGAATGGATGGATGTACCCTCGAACAGAGGAACATGACGGTACAACAAGAGCATGTCGTCTCAAGGAAGAATATTTGCGGATCGGGCGGATCCAACCTCGTAGCTAGTGTTTGGAAGCCGTTGGCTGTTATGTCGCAATGAGGCGAAGCTGGTGCAGTCTCAAGAAGAGAGCGTTCGTGGGGGTCGCAGAAAAGGGTGGGATGAATCCTGGATGAAACAAGGAGCCCCTGGCGACATATATGAATTTGGCGCCGAGGGAATAGGTTATAGGGTGTAGCAATGGGTAATCATGAATGCTGTCAATAGTGCCCCTACCTTGCAAGCATAAATCCAGACAGTCAACCCGGGGACTACCTGACATTATCGTACGACACGTCTAGATCTGCATGGAAGTTTTTTACTGCCGAGCTATTATGCCATGAAATATGTTGGATTGCACGATAGTTGTTCGAGCTATCGAGGTATATAAGAAGTGTTAAAAACAAGGGTATATTCGTCCGAGAGAGAGACGTCCTCCTGAGAGTCCTCCAATGATGCAAAACGCCCGGCTGCCTAGCCTATTCTATTGCTGTGCCAAAAACCGCGTAAAACCCATGGATGCATGCAAAAATACTGCAAGCAAACACGGCAAAAGTGGCCACACTCGTTTACAGTGTGGACTGACAATCATTCCAAGCGCATAATACCATACACATATAATTACAAAAACCCCGTCGAGCCGAGCCGAGCCCGCGGCTGGCTGGGTGTCAGTGAAACTGCCTGCCAATATGAAATTGATCGTAAAGGTAAGGTGAAATAATTATGTCCGTCAAAGGTCGCCAGTTGTGTGGTAAGCAAGGCTCAGAGTGACGGTGTGCTGACGGTGTCCATCTGTAACAAGTGCGGGATGACCGAGACCCTCCCAGGTCGTAGACGTTGAGGTAAATCATGAATCGTGATTCAGGTCGACAAATGCTTGGATACGGAATGTCGAATGGGCAACCCGGGGTGGACCTGAGACTGAAGATATGGTCAGAGAGGAGATGGATAGCCAATTCCATGCTTTCGTTGAAGAGCATGGAACAAAGTTTAAGTCCTCGCAATCGCGCCGACCTGCTAAACTAGTGCTTGGGCACTGGCGGAAGTGGTTTATTTGGTGGTGCTAAATCTCAGTTAGAATTACACTACAGCCTTGCGAAGAAAGAGACGACTTACGGCCAGGCATTGGCGGCAATGAGATCATAGTTGAAGGCATTGTTGGAGATGGTGAGTGTGAAATATTGGCGGTATTGATTGAAATGACCCGGAGAGATTGACGTGTTCTTTGGATGTGGAGTGGTTTGGTGGTTGATGAAGTGGTTGTTGACTTTGGTGGAACAGAGGATTGATGGTGGGGGTGGGGGCCAACTTATACACTTTGTCTGCAAATTCTTATAGAGGGAGTTTGAGTCGTTGTAGGTGAAACCGAGGGACAGGTCCATCTAATAAACACCGCCAGAGTCATCCAGACAGGGGAAGGAATGCCACGGAACAAGGTTCTTTTCCCACGTACAGGGATCTAAAACGGTGTTTCAAGAAACCAAAAGCTCACCGCCAGATCAATCTCCCAAACCCTCACCACGAGATTGATGAGACAATCTCTACATTTAGCTGTTGAGACATCTAAATTGCATCTTCTCATAATCAATCAAATAACGGCTTACACATGGATTGCTTCGTCAAAATTACGGAAGCGGATGAGAAACCGAGTACCATCATATTCTTCGATCCTGTACGCCTCCAGCTGTCAAACTGCTTCGGCAGACCGTTGTGCCGTTGTACTGCTGAAGCTGACGAAAAATGACCAAACGAGCTCAAACTTCGAAGAAACAGGCTCCTTCCGGCTGGCATCCCCCAGGGGGAACCTTTGATGCCCAATTTTCCGAATGCGCACTCAGCCTCCTTTACCTTGCCGGACTAGGTGCAGCTCCTGCACGATGGTCCTTTTCGCTTTTCTCCCGCCGTTCTTTGAAGCTTCTACCATGCCGCGGCTCCTTGCCTTGCGTCACTTCGTCGTGGCCTCCGAAATATTGCTCAATTTCCCCCTCTGCCTAACAAGACAATAGTGGAAAAAGTCGAATTGCAATAATGGATCGCAAATAATGGCTCTGATTTATTTGGACTGCTCGTAACCTAATGTTTCTATATGTGGAATAACAGCCTTTCAAATATAGACTACACTTACGCGCATTACAACACCTGTGAAGCTTATTCGTTGATCATCCGTCGAATCATTTTGCTGCCCGCGAAAGTTGTGTCAAACTCTAAATAAAATGCAGCTGCATACTTGTTAGGTCCAAGTAAACCAGCTTCTTGACTTTACCATGGCCGGACACGAATCCGAGTACTGTTTTAGGGATAGTCCGACCCGATTATTGGGGAGGTGAAGTGGAGACATGGACTCCACGTGTTTTCAGCCTAACGCCCGACTCTTTTGGGAATCTTGGTGGCGCTGCTGTTCTTTGTAGCGTCACCCCAGCTGTTTCGATCACAAATATTTGGGAATCCAAGCACGACGCTGTACTGGAACTCCATCAGCCATGAGAGTTGTACACAGAGATGGTATGATAAACTCGCTCATTGTCAAGTGCTTGCAACAGTATGTTTTGTGGCAGAACCATTGTGCGGTCATTGGGTCGACTTTCAGGGGGCCCTGCCGCTGCAGAAGTGAAACAATCGACGGTCCATTCGTATGGGCCATCAATCGCGATCATCAAAGGAGAACGATAATCGCGCTTATACCAGGGGAAGATTATCCATATTTCTTTTCAAGATATTTGCCATGAGATCATATAAGCGCAGCCTGCAAGCACAGAGCAAGCCTTCTCGACAGAAATATCTCCTTCATGTCGCATGAAACCTGCTTTCGCCTTACCTTTTCTGGGTTCTCTGGGTTCTTTCCTGAACCCGACACACAGTCCAACTCAGCAAAAGCTTATCGCCTGCATGCAAGCAGATCATTGTTTCAGGCGCGTCCCAACCACCGAGGAATATCTTTTCACGACACCCTGCATCAGTTCAAGAACTTTGCTGTACCGACGTCGTTCACTCCTACGATGTGGCCACTTTGAACCGGCTGATTATCGCCTTCAACCAATCGCATTATTCCGATCAAGATCTCAACGCAGTCCAGCATTCCGGATTAAATCAACCCCCTTTTAAAAGTCGATTTTCCCTAAACAAGTTACCAATCGATTCAACCCAAGCGTGTGTGTACCTGCATCTGCTTGGATCTTCAAAGGCTGCGTGCTCTCTAATGGTAAGAATGATGCACAAACACGTTTCCTCAGAGCAGGGGTATTCAGTTTCTAGCATCCGTAGTGGCCAAGACCACTCTACTCAACAACCAAACAGGTGGCAAACCGACCATTAGCTTCCCAATTGACGGCAAGTAGAAAGCACTTCTGGTAGGTTTGCCATGCATTGATTCTGTCCAGCTGACCGAAACAATCTGTTTAGGAGAGCGACCTCTTCAACACCATGGTAATACCCAGTTCATAGTGCATTATTCGACTCGATGTCTTGTCGTGTTCACAAACATGCTTCTGAATGTACTCGCCAAGATCGTGCCTCATGTCAGTGGGACCACACGATGCATCTTCCCAACGGAGATAGTCGTAGTGGCAATCGTCCCCCATGCCGCGGCCCGAATCTTGTATATTTCGGTTAAGAAGCCTAGGAAGGTTCATTGAATTGGAAGTTGTGATGTTATCCTACTGATAACCGTAGTCGTTGATATCTTGATTCCACTTTGCTCTCGGAAAACCAGAGGTACTGAACTCTAATTTCAAACTAGTATCCTCTTATTCCCGGGATCTTGGCGATATGAGATAAATGCTGTCGTTTACGAATCTTCTCGATCCCCTTCATCATCTTAAGGTGTTCATGCTTCAAATCATTGGTCAAGAGTAACGGTGGCTTTTCATAGCCGTCACGCGGTCGTGCAGCTCGGGTATAATATGCATACGGAAGTGAAAGAATTGCATGTCAATAGTAGCTAATGTATGCATCTGTAGGGTGGTCTAGCGCTCTGAAGCTAACGACAAGTCTCCGCTCTAGGCGAATTTTACCTTTACTCTCGTGGAGACAAAGCTAATCATAGCACATATGTCCTCATCTCCTTGTGGATCTTAGCCTATATCGAATTTGATTGTCTGTGGACGCGCTGGGCTGTTTACTTCTGCTAGCTGTCATGAAACTTGCTCACATCTTCACGAAGCGGACATTTTCCCGAGTTATGATTTCAGCAACATGCCACCTTGCGAATGAGTTCGAATCCCTGCTCTGATGAGCGTAGTATGCCTAACGTCTAGCAGACACAGCCCGTCAACCATATGCATCTCGTCCACTCGCTCACAGCTAGGCGAACGAGGATGAGGGGCAGGCAAAGAACGCATTCCTAGGATCTTACTCCCGAGTGCTTGTCCGGCACAACGTCACTTAACGTACATCATACCCAGGCAGCTCTACTCTGAAGTTACCGCCAGGTTTTTAGAAAGCCGGATAGACCATCGCTGGAATTCTCGTCCATTGACATCATATTGGCTATTCTAAACCAAGATGATACCCTCACGGCCCTCAGCACTTGCGTACAGGTCGGATTTCAGTGTACGCGATCATTTGGCAGTATTATTGAAATGTTCTATACATTCCAGGATCCTGGACTGTATCCGGCTTCCCACAGATACGAGGAAATAGCTCCAACTGTTTTGCTCGTTCGATTGTTTTACTGGCCCGACCGTTTTGCCGCTCCTCTTTGTTTCGCATTGCATAATGTCCGCAACGGCAAGGTCCATTAATCGTCCAGCCGTGATGGAGATCAGGCAGCGCAAGGTTCTCGCAGCTTGAAAACCGTATGCCCTTGCTATATAAGGTCTGTTAAAGGTAAGCGACGGGCCGACCCCGTTCTAAGAAGGAGCGTAGTGACGGGAGCCGATGTCAATTTTTGCAACTTGCAGGAATGTGACATTGTCCGCTGTCTGAGGATCTAGTCATATTTTATAGGCATTTACTGCTGACTGAGTTCGCGAAAAAAGGTGGTTTGGAAAACATGCTGCGATCGGACTTATCATGTCATGCGATCAGTCGCAAAGATATTCGACGTCTTTACCCTTCAATGCCCCATAGTTCTAGCCGGCTTGACACCATGCTGTTGCTAGGCAAGTGGTATTGCGACAATGCCACTGACTCGCACGTTACAATGCTCAACCACCTGAAAAACACACATTTTCTGGCTTTTGTTTGAGCTTAGGTTGGCGTCATGTACACATCCAGACTTATTCTACCCTTTCCTGCGCTTACATAAGTACCCTCCTGTGACATGCCACCCAGAATGGGAAAGTGCGGCGTGTAATGCGGCTTCCTTCTAAAAGCAGTAGGGGCTGGCTTACTTCCAAAAGCAGTAGGTGCTAGCTTAATTCTAACCTCGACTGCACATCTAAACTCTTATCACAACCTTTCATCTACCTATTTTTAGCAGGATCCTCCAACAACTCATCTCGCGTTCATCAATATCAGAAAAAGACCAGCTATGACGGCAGGAAACCAAAAGCCCGATATCCAAATCCCAACAGCTCTCCTCCAGCATATCGCTGAACTCGGAGTTCGGTAAGGACTCAGCAGGAAGCATGCGACAAAACCATGAAAGATGCGGTGGAAGTGGACGAGAAGCTTCGAACTGAGACACCAAAATTGAACCAGGCTTTCGCCAAAGAACGCATATGCAAAGCCGAGTTTGAAGGTCTGAAGGAGAGGATGTCAAAGAACGTGAGGGAGGTCTCCACTTGCCGGGCACGCCAATATGCCTTGGTCAGTCCTTTACTTTACTTCATGGAAAACCAGTTCGCTAATTGTCAATAGACCAAGAGGGGCTTCGAGCTGAGTGAGCTCCAGTATACGCAGTTTAAACATCTTGAGAAGATGCAGACAGTGTTGGTAAGTCATGTCACAGTGGATTGTTTTGTAAAGCTACTGATACAGGAAGTCCGAATTCCGAACTTTCGTCGATCGTGACGTGATCAAAGAGCACCATAAGAGGATGGCGGCGATCGATACTCCCATAGACAAGGCGCCAGCAAAAAAAGCGAAGAAAAGCGTGTCGCCAGCCACGACTTTGTCATCCACCAAGGCACAGACACTCGATTCCCACAGTAGCAAGGCTTACGTTACTACGAAGGATACTGCTGATGATGAGGAGCAGGAGGGGTTACCCAAAGTTGAGGTTAAGGATGAGGTGAAGAAAGAAATCAAGAATGAAGGTTCTTGAACGCCAGTTATCCTAGAAAGACGGATAATTGGCATAGGCGACATATTGATCACATTTTTTTTTAGGCGTGCAGTCTGTTTGCAAGGCGGGTCAGGCTGAGGATGCTCCTTATCATTCTGGAAAGTACCCCTTTTCATTACTATCATCTCCTCGACTCCATATTCTCAAAACTTTTAACACACCAAGAACTCTTCATCTTCGTGGGGTGAATCTCAGACAAAATTTGAACTTCTAAAGGGAAATTTTAAATTCATTTAGAAGGCTTGGAAATCCGGCTGTCATACTGAAAGCCTCCCAATACTCATTTGACTAAGTAGTACTAGCCGCTATAAGTATGTTTGAAGATTTGAATGTCGTCAAGGTTGGTTCTATCGATACAATCGGAGTAGCGAAGACAAAGCATATCACAGTTTGTTCTTAAGATTTTGACAGCTCGAAGAATTTTAGCATGCTGAAATCTCCTACAGCAGTGGTTGTGGACTTTGTGCGAAGGAATGATGGGTAATTGGAAGAAGGAAGCCTTTCTTGACACACGAATACCCATACTTGGATCTCAACGAGGGAGAAATTGTAGAACTTGAGAAGGAGCTTCAGACTTACAAAGAACTTTCCAGTGTACGCCATCACTTAGCTTTGACTTCCTACTACAGTAGCAAGCCAAACACAACCTTTTATTAAACACCTCTTTTCATTCACAAATTCACTCGATTCCATTTTTATATTCTTCAAGAAGAAGACTCATCCACCTTTCTCTACAGAATCTCCTCACCTCTCACGCCAACAAAGTTTCAATTTACCATTACCACAGAATTGAACAAGCAATCCAACTTCAGAAGTGGAAGATCGTTATCGAAGACCAGCCATTTCCCTTTTAGCAGGCTCAGCTACCTATTTCCACCTTGCGGCGTTTCAAACCTAGAAATACCGCCGAAGTTAGTGACGGTATTGCTCACCACGACACACCAACACAAGGCGTTCCACCCAACCTAGCTGCCGCTCGAGTCCCAATCACGAACTACTCGCGGATCTTCGGCGCACACAAACTTCATAATGGCTGCGAGTATCAATTTGTTCTCCACTAATGGCAGTCCTTCAACCGCTTCGCCCTCGGAGAGTGCTCGAGATCCGCATACGCCAGTTAGCGAGAGCTACGAAATCGAGGACGAGGTGTTTCACCTTCAAAATGCCTTTCAAATAGTCTGTGACCGCCTCGCCGAAGCTCAAAGGCAGCTGAATATCGTTACAACCGAAATCAACAATCGAACTCTTCAGAGAGGAGAGCAACGTCTTCGGAAGGCGCAATCTGCTTCGGAACGCAACAAGTGGCAGAAGCGTCTTGAAACTGTCGAAGGTGAAATTGAGGCACTCTTAGTCGAACACCCTTTCAATCTGCAGTCTTCGGAGTATGATGAGCTCATTGAGAGGTGTGATCTGCTGCATGGACTGCTCTCTATGGAGCAGGTTCAGCACAATACATGTGCGAGGTTGGAAAAGACTCTGGTATGTCTGATTATCCAATCTAACTCACGAGAGAGGTCACTGATGTCTCATATAGGATGTAGAGATATCGACTTTATTGAAGCAGGAGGCGTTTCTGCAGGCGAAGGTGCAGGAGATGAGGATTGATGCGGTAAGCTTGATGACTTGATGAAATCGTGATGGAATACTGAACGCTAATCACTTCATAGATCTCATTGACCTCGGTGGAGCCGCTCGATTCTATTGCTGTTCAAGCACTTGAGCAGCGCAAGAAGGCTCATAAGGGGATGTCCTATTGATTGGTCTCTGGGCGTAATGACTCCGTCGGACAAGCTTATATTCGCACTTCGAACGTGTAATGGCCTATTAGTTGGTTGAAGCAATAGGGCTGTCAGTGAACGACTTGAAGACGATCCTCTCCATTTGTCCATAAGTATTTTATGTATCTGGTACCCGTCACTCAAGAGTTGCCACGCTTCAGTGTACCCACAGCGACAAGATTATATACCCGTCACATTTCTTATCTCATTGAGAATACCTTGTCATCCTTACCCGAAGGTCGATATTAGCCCTTCTATTCTCTCTAGACCTCATCTATTTACTGATCGAACAACACCATTACAAGACAAATCATACCTCCACTGCACCATGGAATCATCAAAGCCCTCTCGTTCCACCATGGCAGCTGTGCCCTCTAACAGACCCTCTGTCATTAAGGCAGTCTTGAACCTGATGCAGAATCTTGAACAAGAAGTCACCCATATGAACGACGAAATCTTAGCCAAACAGGATCTCTAATCTTGTCGCTGTGGGTACACTGAAGCGTGGCAACTCTTGAGTGACGGGTACCAGATACAGAGAATACTTATGGACAAATGGAGATATTAGTAAGTTGCGATATCAATTCCCGACATTCCGTCATGCAGAGTTGACTGACACCGACTAGGAAAGCCTCCAGAGCCTGCAGACATCTAGCCAGGCAGCACAGGCTCTCCAGTTAGCACCGACCCAGACAATTGCAGCAACCACAGTGATCAATCAACCAGTCCCTACTCGACCCTCAACCATGCTTGAATTTCTCAAATCAGTAAGCGATGCAGAGAATCGAGTTCCCCTTCCTCTTGGATTGTGGCGATGCGAGGACTGCAGGCTTGCCACCACCGAATGGGACCGGCAACCCCACAAGCGAAGGTGCTGGGGCCGATGTAAGGGGCGTTCTCGTCATCAGCTTAATTGTGACTGTAGTAAGAGATCGTTGTTTTCGACGTGTTATAATTGTGACAAAAGTGGGCGGATTTGCGAGTCGTTTGGATCTTTGAGGGGTAAGTCCATTGCTATGATGAAGGAGTACGAAGTCAAGAAGCAGAGGGAAAAAGAGTAACGGCAAGAAAACGCAGCGAAGGAAGCTCAGGCAAATATCGCCGTAAACTGAATAGTTTAAATCTTCCTTAATGATTAAGGAGTAGAGCATTCTTTAGACGCCAGTTTGAGATCTCTAGCTGAAGGAAACGAACCCATATTGAGAAAGCGAGAATGGGGATAGCTCAAGGACTTAGAAAATGGGCCTGCATTATAACCCAAAGCATCCGAGTGCGAGGCAGAAAAGATATCAAAAATCATGAACGAGAAACGAGGGCTCCTAGTAAGTGCTATCGAATTCCTTTGAATACCCAGAGACCCGGTGATGCGATTTACGGAGATTTCATGACAGGACCTTCAAGTCCGGTACTTCAATATTAAACAAGAATATCCTGAAGTTGGAATTAGGAGCTCTAGATTCACTTGTTTGATTTTAACATACTTCACATGAACTGTGTCTTTGGAGTTCCAGCATCCGTCCGCAATCTCAAGAATTGCGACGAGTGGTTAGTGAACTTCGACCATGGCAGAGACTGAAATGCAACTTACAGGACAGCCTTGGAGAGCTTCAATCTCGCCCGCGCTCAACCAGTGATGTCCAAACCAAACAAACACCTTCCACGTCCAGCACAAATTCAGTGCCAACGTCCACACCACCATTACCAGCATCGTCGTCTCTGGAAAACTGGTTCGCATGTAAAGACTGCGGTTTCAAATTCTTCGGAGACACTCCCAGCAGACGAAAGGGCCATGCAGCAAGGTGTTGGGGCCGTTGTACATACTGCGCCACCCATAGCTTCAGCTGCAACAGCGGAGAGCTTCCGAACTTCTCAACATGCTTGCGCTGTATCGAAAGTGGATAAGTATGCGAACCATTCAACAAAAGGGGAAGGTATACGTCAATTGCGGAGATGGAGAAATTTGAGCGGATGAAGAGGGAGAAAGGTAAGACCGCGGGAGCTAATAAGGTTGCTGAAGCGGGGGAAAGTAGTTCAGACAGTGCTAAGTGAGCGGGAGAAAGTGAAATTGGAATCTGGAAAGGAGAAATAAGATCAGAGTGCAAGAACAGCGATGGAATTATTGACCTTTTGAAAAGCAGCGGTCCTTGTCAAACGTAGCTCCTCCAAGCAATTCGATTCGTGAAAGGACTATTAAAGTTTGGTCAGCATATTCCCTTGTGCGTGAGCTTCTAAGTCTTTTCTCAGTTCTGACAGCATACCCACTGGTCAACACCATTCCGTGATAGACTTCTTACCCAACTGCCTCAACATGTTACCTTTCCCTCGCAATGTTTGCACCTGCCGTTTTGAGCCATGCTAGCCATTCAAGCGTCGTTCATGCACTTTCTACTTCTGTTGGCCATCATGCTACCATGATATAAACTCTTTCCACATTCTCACCAACCACAGCTTTCTCTTCCACAAACCATCAATTATCCAACGCTTATGGCCTCTCTCCCAACAACACAATCTCCACCAATGGCACCGGTCCAGCCATCAATGGCGCCAATCGTCACATTAATGGAGAACCTGGAAAATGAAGTGAAAGATTTAGATGAGAGCATTTCAACATCCTTGAACATGATCAACGGGAAGAAACGTAAATTGGGCGCTCGTGGAGGGAGAGTCGAGCTCCGCCAATACAAGGCGGCAGTCACGAGGGCAAAGCGGAAGCTTGCAGAAACTCAGGCGGACCTAAAAAGAGCGGAGGAGCAAGAACCTATCCTGAAGGCCCAAGCTGCTGAGCTGGTGAGTAGCGTATACACGCGAATGTTGAAGTCGAACACGTAGACTGATGAAGTGTACTACAGGTGGATGAAATCGCTGTCGACGCAGTTGGATTGGCAGATTCTCGGCGCTTGAAGAATGAGAAGCAACAGCTATTGGTCAGTCTTGATTCCCATAATTCGCAACGATAAATGAACTGACTCACAATCCACAGGGCTGCCTACAACACCTTCAGTCTCGCAACCAGATAGCGACTTCTAGCGAAGCTGAGGTCGAATTGCAATCCCAAGCCAACACCAATCATACCAGTGATTGCTCTGAAATGTTTTCGTCATCAAAGCTTCATATACCGGATTCAATGAGCGAAGTTGGATGTACACAATATGTCTGCTGTAGGCCAGCAAGACACTGCGGAAATCAGCGAGTACATTCAACAGAAACTCAAAGAGAGTCTTGAAAAATTGAAGGCGTATAAGAAAAACGAAGAAGACAAAAGGATTGCAAATATGCTCAAATAAATTTGATGGATGAAGATCATAGCTGGAAGAGAGTGACGGTATGCTCGAGTCCCAGCCGAGTAGAAGCTGTTTGGATGCTTCAGAACTTCAGAGCATCTCGAGCTACAAAAGCGTAACGAGATTGAGTAGGAATGGTGACATTATCGAGTATGTTAGGCCTTCCTGTTTTTGACGAATAGTATGAGACTTTGAAAGTCGGAATATGATAACTTTTTCAAGGTGTCAAAATTGGCCTAGTAAATACCTTAGAAGCTGTGACAGTTCCCATTTAATCTTGTTAAGCCAACGTGATCTTGGACTGGGCTTTGCGGAGCTCGGCAGAGACTCCTCTCCGTGCTCGCCCACGTCATATTGTGGTCTTGATTCTACGGGGCTCGGCCGACAATTTTAGCAAATGCTAACATTAGTCCGACTCGGGGTACTCAGCATGAGTACTTTGACCGCTCGTTGCTGAGCAGCTTGACCAGTGGTAGTACAGGAGTTGGACTGAGTCTTACCAATATTCCCAATTAGTACCACCTGTCCCGCATTTGCTTGTTAACGAAATTCCGCAAGCTTGTTGCTCAGACCCCATCTCTTTCTCCCACTACTTTCTCCTTTCCCTTCTCATCCCCATCTACCCTCATATCCACATCCATGTTCTCCACCTCACTTCCCTCCAAATCCATCTTGCCAACACCAACGACCACATCTTCCTGCTCCTCTTCTCCATTCCCCTCACCACTTCCGCCCTCACCACCAGCACCACCAATTCCTCCACCAACCCCCCTATCAACACCAACCCCCTCCCTAAGCAAAAACTCCACAACCGCGCTCTTATCATTCATCTCCGCCTCAAAAATAGCATCATACCCCCTCTGATTCAGGACTGTAACATCAGCCCCCGCTTCCATCAACACCTTCACAGCCTCCAGATGCCCATTCAAGGCCGCCCAATGTAACGGTGTATTTCCAGATTGATTTTGTGCGTTCACAAAGGCGTGCCTTGAAGGATTTGGATTTGAAGTTGGATTTGAGGTCGAGTCTGACCCTGATGTTGTGGTGGGTGTAAAGAGGGAGAGTATATATTTCGTTATTTCTATATTATATCAATCAATCAATTAGACAAGCACTTCTTCCGTTATCCCCTACCGAGTAGCCCATTAGCCCCAGCAAAATGTAAAGCATTATTCCCCGATTCCGCATCCACAACTTCTACCACAACCCTCGCCCCCTCGGTTCCATATTTCCTGCTCGCCGCGTCCACACATTCCCGCAGTTCTTGTAATTCATTCGCTCGAGCACAGTATAGTATATCGTCGATTTCGTCTTCTGAAAGGTGGGTGGACATTGTGTAAAGCAAAAAGGAGAGTTTGCTGTGTTATTATTTTGGAGGGAGATATTTTTGGAGGGGGAGTTGTAGTTTTCAGCCCTATGGGAGTTTTATGGATTTAAGCGTAGGCTTGAGGGGAAGGTTTACGCGAGACATATAAAACTCCACGTGGAGAGTGATTACACCAAGTGATTCAGCTAAGGTATCTGGATGGAAAAAGATTGTGGTAGAGGTCACAAATGTATACTATACACCCTGTTTCTCAGACACTTCAAACATTATCATAAAGAATGACTACCAATACAAAATTCGTGTATGACATAACCCGTAGCAATAAAAGAACAGAATAACCATCCATAAGCAATAAATGTTAACGTGATAGAAAGGAACAGTGCCCATCACTGCTGGGTCAACGGAGCAATAATGAGAAAAACATTTGCCACTGTCACATTCCCAAATGAGTTGCAATCATAGCGAAATACTAGTAACAAGAGAAGTGGTGGAACAATACCGAGCCACGGAATCTTTTCCGTATCCGTACGCCTGAAAGCCCCCTCGTGCATGCTTGTGCGAGATGAGAGACACTAAGAATGCTCCCCAATGATGAGTCTATTTTGGCATCATGTCGTCCCTCCCTTGTATTGATAACGCCGATTCGTGCCATTGAGCATGATGTGAAGGCCAGCCCGTGAGCAAAGACGCCGTCCTCTATTCCGGTGATAGGGCATATGAAAACATTAAAGAATCAATAGTCTTTTCAAAAGACAGTACCATCGGAGAGGATCATAATTGGCGGTTCCTTGGTATTAGGCCTGGAAACCTCAGCAAGTTCACGACCGCCCTATTCATAGTAGTCAGTGCCGCATTCAAATTACAGCTAAAAGATCGTCTTACCTTCCAAGTTCCCGCCTCTAACATTTGCGCCAGACTCAACCTATCTTTATCCTTTAACCCTAGCCCATTATTTACCTCCACGAGTAACTCGTCCAAGAACCCCACAGTAGCAGCCCTCCACTCAACAATAACATCATCATCCGGCGAGAAAAGCGGCACAACCTCCACAACCTTGATACCCATATCCTTGGCATGCTTGTGAAAAGCCTCTAGCCCCCTCGTCTCATCCTCCTCCTTCAAAGTCATAAGCCCCGTATCAATCAATAGCCCACCATTTCTGTATTCTGGGAGACCAGTCATGAGTTCTACGCCCGCGAAATGGACGTTTAGAAGTTTTGTCATCGGGACTTGGAGGGAATAGCAGAGCCATTGTGTTAGTTTGTGGAAGGGGACGATGGATTCCCAAGGGTGAGCGGGGTGCGACGGCATGATGGAGAGAGGCCATGCGTCGCCGATGGATTGGCCATCGATTTGGGTGCGGGAGGCGGGCCAGATGGGAGTGAGGGAAGACATGAGCATGTCCCAGAATGTAGGGAGGAGGACTATGGGTACGGAGGCAGCTTGTGTAGTTGGGTGGGAGAGTAGGTAGTCTGAAACTAGGATTAGCATCGACCTGACCCAATATTTCAGAGAGAAATGCACATACCAAGCATATTCCCCGGTCTGCAATCCACACCAAAAACTTCATGATTTTGCAACGCATCACTCAACCTCATTAACAGCCCCGTCCGTCCCTGCAACCCCTCTATAGGATTCTCCTCACTGACTTGCAACCCATGAGCCATACTGACCACAGTCAATCTCTTCAATCCCACGCTATCCACTTGGCACGGCTGTTGTGGATTACTACTAAAAGCACCCGCCCTGAACATTTCCAGACTAGCTACCGCAAGACCTTCACTCCGTCTATATACCTTCCCATTTTCTTTGCTTGTGTATTTCCATTTTGTGCCCGCGCCTGCATCGAGAAGGACGGAGACGAGGAACAAATCTAGGAGACGGCGCGTTCGTTCTTGTTCATTGACTGTTGAAGACCATGATTGAAGTAGTTGGTCTATTCGCGGGCGACCTCCTACGTCGAAGTGCTGCCACCGACCGTGGGGAGGTATTTTATCGAAGCCGACGTCGGCGAAGTCGCGCTATTGCAATTGATCGTTAATTATAAAAAAATGGTTCAATCGATGCCATTGAGCGTTCCCATCATCACAAAACCACATGAAATAATAAAGAATGAAAGAAAAACCAAAAAACACACCTTAATAATAGAAACAACATATCGAGCCGTATCCCCAAATTTACTCATATCAACCCCAAAATGCTTCAACTGATCCCTCTTCGCCCTCTCAAGCACAAGCCCCGACCTCTCCCTCACAGCATAAATACTCCTCAAATAAGCAACAGGATCCCTATTCGGATCCGGCGCCTTCGGTAACGTAACATCCGGTATCGATGCTCGAGGGGAAGATTTCGATGCCATCGTCGGTGTGTTAGAGGAAGATTTGGATGACGATGATCCTTTCGCGAAGTGGCCGTTCTCCTCGTGGCGGCCGCCGCTGTGACTGTCTTGGTGAGCAGCGATCGCGGCGCGTTTGCCTTTCTTTTTGTTGAAGAGGCCCATGATTCGTGGATGTGTGCCTTGGGAGGGGGGAGGGGACGTGTGAGATGAATCCTGATTTGCGTGCAGTTGATCGCGATCTGCTGCAAGGTTTCGAGCCTTGGGCTAGCTCAGGCTCTTGTTTTCTGTCCTTGCTCAAAGACGAGGCGGGGGAGTCTCCAAGCTCAACGGCGAAGTAGGATTTACACTCCAGAGAGCTCAATGAAATTACAATGAAAGAGAAATCACCAGATGAAAAAGGGTTTCACGAAATCTAGGGAATGACGTGTAGTAGGTGGTTCCCTTCTTTGCTTTTCACACTTTTCGTCCAGAGTTCCGTTCTCGAACCTCAGCAGCTCACTAGTCAGGGGTGGCTTGCTGCGGGAGTCTGTGCTTGTCGGATTGGTGGGGGACACATTTAGCGTTTGCCATGTGAGGAGGAGGGAAGCACAGAAAAGACAATCTGTATCGCTTCTTTCTTATTGGTGGTGTGCATAGCGGAGCCTGATACCCTACTGTACTGCCTATTGTCTATAGTCCCTCTGGGGAGGGTAAATCTTTTCCACTGTGAAACCAAAAACCAAAAACCACAAATGTTACAGGATGTAAGCTTTAATCTGCTTTCCGGGGTAGGTAATCCATAATGATAATGAGGTCAAAAATGGAACTACTCCTCTTAAGGACGGACGCTGGGTGAAGGTATGGCTTTATTCAATCATGACCCAGAACCTCAGCAAAAGAGAAGCAAACACCGACAAACATTATACGAGAAACGTTTTGGTTTTAGCTACCTCAAGCATACTTTTAGTGGCGAGCAAATTCAAAGACCATTATCCGCCTTGAACTTATCCCAAGCCTCATTCAGAGTGCTGAAAACACTAGCACTAACCATCCTCTGCTCCACAGACGCATTTTGCGAGATCTATCCAAACGTAAGTAAGGTATTAGCTCATCCAGTACATGCCTGGAAAAGATAAAAATAACGATCCAACATACCTTATCAGGATGAACCTTAGCAATGGCCTTCATATAAACAATCTTGACCTTATTAGGCATGACCAAATCCGCCATACCAACTTTCTTCCACCCAGCCTCCGGCCAGAGAATTTTATCCAAACTCCCCAAAAGCGCTCTCAAATTATCGGATTTAGTGCCCTTCCACTCAATGAGCATAGCATCCACTTTATCCGTCAAGGCAAATTTCTCATCATCTGCCTTTTCAGCTTGAGCGTTTGCTTCTCGTAACTTCGCCACCGCGGCATGTTGATGCGATCCAGGCGCTCCTCCTAAATCTGAGAGTGCAGATGCAGGTTTTGGTCGTGGAGGTAGTTTCTTCGGCTGAGCAGGCCGTGATGTCGATGTGGATTGCCCGGAAACACCACCACCACCAGCTGCCTTTTCACATCTCGTCCGGCCTTGTATGCTAACTGCACCGCCTACACCGGCTTCAACAGCTTGCTTCCATATCACGCCCGCTTCACTCCACTTTTCCATGTGTTCCAACGCTTCAGCCTTGCGCATAATTGCCTTGCCGAAGAATTCTCGCATCTCCTTTTCGCCTTCATTGCCACCAACAGTGATCTTTTCACCATCGCCGCGGGATACACCTATAATGGATATTGCGGTATCTGCGTCTGAGATTGCGGCTTTGGGATCACCGACTTTTAGGTTTGTTAGAGCTCGATTGCAGAAGATTATGATGGTGACTGGATGTGATTGAGGGAGAGCTTGCAGGGCACTGCTGTAATGAGTATGCGCTGCTGAGTAATCACCACGCTTGAATGCTTCCGTGCCGGTTTGACGATGTTTTGCGGATGAGGAGAGCGCGGAGGCAGATGTAGGAGGTATTTGCCGTGGTGGTGCTTTTGGCCTTGTAGAGATTGTAGTTTGGGTTTTTCTTGTAGGCGCTGGTTGTGGTGGTTTAGGCTTGATCGAAAAGGGGTTCTGCGATTGGATCGGCGGTAATTGAGCATTCTGAGAGGGTCTATCGAAAGGTGACCCTGTGTTCCGAGTAGGTCTATCGAATGGTGATTGGGAGACAGGTAGGGTTTCAGTTGGCGTTGGGGCAGCTGGTCTCCGCCGTCGAGAGCTACTCACGATGACATCTGCTGCTTGATTCTCAACCTCTTGCCGTGTGAGCTTGCCGATTGGCCGTGCTGAAGATTGCTGTTGCACCATGAACTTCGGCTGCGATGAACTTCGATCCTGAAAGGGATTGGTATTTGCGGGTGATACCCCTCGCGGTTTTTCTTCAGGAAACGGCGATTGAGACGGCCGAGTCTGGGCTTGTCTATTAGGTTTCTGTGGGCGGCCTCCATCTGATTCCAGCATCATAGCTTCGTCGGTCACGTCAATCTGTGGCGCTTTTCCATTACTTCCGCCAGCTGCTTCTCTCATTGCTGCGTCCCTCATCCATTTTGGTTGACTCGAATCCGGTTCTTGTTGCATATCGGCTACTGCTCGTTGCACCTTCTTCTGCCCCGTCTTCCATAGTGAATTGGCAGACTTGAACAAACTGCTTCCGACATCTTGAGCATACTTTGCAACATCTTTCTCGCCAGCTGGTGGAATTCCTTCCTTATTTCGCGTTCTTGATCTTTCACGTTCCTCCGCCTCCCGCATCCATGAGGGGGTCGATGCGCCTAAACCATCTTCTCTCTGTGGGCGCCTACTTCTTCCAGAGTCGAGATCTGAAGGTTGTGGTTGCTCCTGTGGACCTCGTACCTTTTGTTTTGCTTCCTCATGCGCTTGATTCAATAAAATTCCAACAGCCGCCTGTACATTCGTCCCAGTATCTGTTTGCGCCAATGCATCTGCTGATTTGTCCACTGGGAATCCCATGTCCACTAGTTCGGCTACAGCTATGCTTTGTGGGTGATCTTCGTTTTCTGTTGGGCGGGATGGTGGACTCGATCTCCGCGGTTTCGCTGGGGGTTCTGGTCTGGGAAGTTCGGATACAGGTTTGGCCAGCATTCCAAGTATGTCATCGTCGTCGCCGGAGGCAATTTGAGGCGCAGGTGTTGATTTTTTCCGTAGCATATTGCTTAAACCAAAAGTATCATCATCGTCGTCAAAGTTGAAGTCGCCCTTCTTAGCTGCAGACACTGTCGCTTTCGGCGCATTTGAGTCCAGCATAGTGGCAGGTGTACCCTTTCCACTTCCAGAAAAATATTGTGGTGGGAAATGACTGGACGCGTCTACCGGTGCTTGCGAGTTAAACGCCGCGAGAATGTCATCTTCTTCGCCCGGACCCCGTGAAGGTATACGGCCATTGCTGCCATTGAGTCCAACAAATGGTCTATTAATCGCCCCCGATAGTCCTGGAGTAATTTGCCTCGAACCGATTACTCCAGCCGGTGTGCCCGCCCTGCTAGAAGTTTCACTGCCGTTCTGCCCCAGGCCGTCCCAAAAAGTGCCTTGTTGTCCCCCGTAATGACTTTCCAATTTCTTTCTCTGCTCTTCATCCTGTCGTGCCTTATCTTCTAGCAGTTGCCTCTGCCTTTCTTGGAGTGTGAGGTTATTCTGTATCTTTTTGGTATTGCCAGACAATAGAGTAGCAAAGCTATCATTTGCCGGGGTCGTAGGTTTTGATGGCGGATGAGGTGATCTGCTTGCCGCAGAGTGTATATTCAGACTTGCAAATGCAGACGGAGTTGACCGTCCAGAATTTGCAGCTCCGGTTGGAGGTGGGGTGGGCTGTAAAGACGGAAAGGAGAGAGGTTTGTTGTTCGTCGTCTGTGGTTTGGGGGATTGATTAGAAGAACTCCAGTCCAGTCCGGACAGGTCGTCCATTTTTGCACTTTCAAATACGAAGTCGACGTGATCGTATATCTGCTAAAGGAACTCATCTAGTAGTACTTAGATATTGTTTGGATTATGAATCTGTTGGCGGTTTGGGATCATGCAGCTAAACGCCACAACAGTGTGGCGGTGCGCGTTTCCAATTTGGGTTAGGGTCATCTTGCCCAAAATGGTAACAGGTCTACTGAGCGGCTTTCGGACCGTGTTCTCTGTACCGATTCATCGTCTGAGAGACGAATTCTTTCCCATTTTGGATGCAGGTCATTGGGTTACGGTTAATTTGAAGATGAATAGGGTAGGTGCAACTGCCCCTCAGAAGTCTGTGCAAGGCTGCCCAGTGGACAGCCTTGAAGAAACGTCAGGGCCTCATCCCCAGTCAATTTATACCGAAGATTCCTCTACTCCTGGAGCTCTATGGTTTTCGAAAACTGGATAGGCCAACGCCAGAATTCTGGCCTTCAATTACACACTGGCTATGCTAAAGCTGAACTAGTATACTTACCACTTCTAGTACTGACTAATGTATCTATAAGTTGGGCAGATAGGGAGACTATTGAACTGATAGGGTGAAGCAATTTCACTTATTCCAGGATCGAAGGTGTTGAAGAGCTCTCCAAACCCTGAGGAGTAGAATTACATGCGAACTACCCATATGTAGAACATATCAGACCACCCTGCTGGTGTCCCCGATAGCACTCACCACGATCATTAATTTCACGATGCGTCAGTAAAGTCTTTCATACTGAAGAGCCTGCAAGATATTACGCATCGTGGCACACAATGGAAGTTAGAAGTCACCATGACCAGTGACTGAGCTCAGGGACTTGCCAAATCCGGAAGCGACGGTAGAAGGCTGTCCAAAGTTGTTAAAAAGACGGTGGCCGCGGAAATAGCTGCGATCGCGACAGTGAAGTCCTGACGTGATATTGACATACCGTAGTTGACATACCGTAGTTGACAACTTGTGCAGCCAAGTGCCACGAATTGACTACTACTGAAGTACTCCAAGCAGATTGGAGTTTCTTCAATTAGACGAAGTTTTGAGCAATAATAGGGTGCATCGTTTGTGTAGTGAAGTGATTCACCACAATACTAGCTGGAGGAAGCCCAACATCAGTGCTAGCAGATGGTTTTATGACCTCGAGATAGTGAGGAAGGGGGATCATTATCCAGAAGCTGCAGCTCAAATCATCAGCGACAAATTGATGGATTGCCCGAAGACTCCTTTTAATATTGTCGACTCACTACAAGATTTTATCTGCCAAGGTGTGCCAATTGCTCTTAAAGACTCAACCAACTGCGACATGGGACTGTGGGCCTATCACCTACCCAACTTTATGCCCTGCATTGCGCGACCGAACTGTCACGACGCCCAGTAGCAGCAAAATAGGCTAGTGGTGAAAGTCATCGGCGATGAGAGATCAATCATCAGATCTGACACTTGGTGCGAAGATACTTCAAGGAAGAAATCCTCTTGAGCCGTTGCGAATTACTCCTCCGTCGTGGTGGTGGAATGCCTGTAGTGACGATTCTATCGACTTTTCCTGGGGTAGGGGCGAACCGTGTCATATCTGAGCATATTTGACTCTGACAGGAGTTTATTTCGAAGATCCGAAGCATCAAGGATTGATCATTCACATATATACCTGTATTTCGCACACTGGAAGATGTTCGGTAGATCGCTTCATGACAGTTCAAACGAGACAAAGTTGAAATGCTTGTGCTGCTCTCGGCAATAGATCAGCAATCGACGATGCCTTCTTGCGCTAGATACTCCAAAAAATGGATAAAAGATATAGCAGTAACGACTTTTCGCGAGGTTGACCGAATCACTGGTCCGGCGGCCGGAGAGGTGTAGGCCAAGCTGATGTTCTTGCCGCAAATGTGGAAGTAGAACTTGTAACGGAGTACCTCCGACGAGTGGCGCCCAGGGTCGTCTAGTTTCTGTACTTTTCCATCGAGTAGAGGTTTTAGTTCATACGTTATTTTCTCTTTCAGCTTCTATTTGGAACTCGCAGAATCGAATGGACGACTTCGTCTAAGTAAACCGCCAGCCTTATTAATGGTCTTATTTCAAAGAAGCTAATTGGCGAGAGCTCATACCTTGATGCCAAGAAGCCGTTACTTGCTTAGTTCTTCTGTGTCGCGAAAGCGAGCAGTTGTGTTTCATCTCTGGTGTACCGCGTATGGTGTTGAAGTGGTTTTATGACCCGCGAGATACATTGTAGTTTGGACGATCGCCACCATTAAAGTGGTTTAGCGAGCTGTCTTTGCCGGGGCGTTTTCGGCCCGCTAGCTCGCATCGTCATTTCTCATTCGAACACGAACTCAGGGTGCAACCCGAACACCACCAATCCTTTGCTGGGTGTATGGGCATCATCATGTGGCAAAAGGGCCTATTACCTGGACAGTGGGCACGCCGCACGAACACACAAATATACCTAGAGGCTAGTCACAGTATTCATCCCTCGTTCGTTCATCAACAACAGCTCATAACGACAGAGAGAGTTAGTGTAGATGATATTTTCACGCGAGGCTGTATCAGGTACTGTTGGAATAAAACATACGATTACTGACCCAATGAGTTGTGCGCGCCGTCACATGCCTCCTGCGCAAGACAGATTTCCGAAATGAATGCTTCGATAACGAACCGGGAAAATGAAAGACAACAAGGGACCGAAGTGAAAATTAGGTACACCACCGACATCATCGGCAGGAGGACCCTAAAGATCTTCAAAAGGGTATCAGATATCCCCGCAACGACAATAATAAAGATAAACAGCGTGTCCAGTGACGTTTTGACGATTGTAAGCATCCTTGTCAGTTCTCATAAATCAAGGGTCTTTGTGATGCAGGTGGAGCTCGCCAATGGCGCGAGGCTATATCATACCGGCGATCTAATATCGTATCTGGCTAGTCCGCACGGTTTTCGTTCAAAACGCCTTGCCGGGGGCTGAGAGTGTATATCAGCCTCCTCCCCCCTCACAAGAAGTTTCAATTTTCAGATATCTCATTACTAAACAGTTTGAAATCTTCCAACCATTTACCAGTCTCGTCTTCAAATCCTAACTCATTTCGAAAACTTCTTTCTTCTACGGTATTCAAGCGTCATTATCACTTCCAAAAACCACATTATCTACGCCATGGGTTCTCTCGCTCCTCAAGCCAACGCATACGAACAAGTTACTTCGTCAGCACCCTCCATGTCTGAGCGCAGCTACTCAGACTCTTCAGATCAAGACGTTATGGCTATGTCTGACTACGCACGGTGAGTGACGTTGTCTCCAACTATTGAGAACTCTAGCTAACATTTACTAGTATGATGCACGAGCACACCAAGAAACAACTTGGCCAGGCTACCAGCTCACGGCGTAGATCAGAGGTTGTCTCGAATCCTGAGCATGCCGAACTAAAGCACGAAAATTCGAGTGCTGGCTCAATCAGCTCGACCGGGTCATGATCAAAGAATGTGGCAAAGTTATTGCTGGACTTTTGTTGGGTCTATTTAGGCGGCATTCTTGGAGTTTGTACTTGTGGTTTAGCGATGGTGTATATATTATGAGGGCTCGGCGTTGTTACAGGTATGACGTTTAGCTTGCCGTCGCATAGATAGGTATTGGTTCCTCTCATGTTCCGACGCCGGTCCCACGTGTAGACGATATGACACATTGTCCATATACTCTGAATGAATATATATCTCTTCTATACTGCTATACTGCTATCATGATTCTTTGTGCTGTTCTCAAGTGACATCCAATACCTTTCCTGCCAAGTAGACACGGCCACACTCAAACAACCTGGGTATTGCTGAAATACTTGCATCCGGGATCCGTATCCACAAAGCAGCATCCGTAAATACAAGGTCGGGGCATTACGATCATTCTGTATGCTGTTTGTCCTAGACCGGCCTTTGAGTTCGCCCTTTGATGAGATACTCTTTCATAGCAGCAATCCAATGCCTGATTATGATTATTACCATGTTCACTGTTCACACCCATCATGCTTGCGAAATACCTTCAATACCTCCACCAATCAGCCATAATGCCACCGAAGCGACCTTTGGCGGCTTTCATGGACGACGCAGCAAATGAATGGGTGCAGCAGTATACAACCGAAGCCACGGAGCAGTATCGAGCTTTGCGAGACCAGATTGCAACACTTCAGCATGATTCAACCACTACGTACGATAGTGTCAATAATCTGGTTGAGAGTATTGATGATTCACTGCAGCAATATCGAACTGAAATCGCAGCACTCTCGACTTTGGTTCAATCTCTACATCAAGCAACTGTGAATTTCTTCTCCACCACAGTTAAAAAGTTGGATGAAATCAAGACAAAGCGTCGAGGATCATTATCAAATAGTTCGCAACTTTCAGAAAGTCGGGATCCGCAAGACTTCCTCCCATCAGATACGGAAATGCCTGTTGTTGATCCAATGCCGAATGATGATGAAGCTGACGAGCCGAGCACGGGTCTTGCTCCCAAAAATGCAGAACCTTCTCAAAGATTGAAAGATACTGAGAAGCAAAAAGAAGAGCAAGCCGCACTAGAAAAGGAAAAGCGACAAAAGACTAAAGGAAAGCAATCAAATGCGCCCAGAGGTGCTCCAAAGGAGACTCCGGCAAATGCGGCTGGTAAGTTTATCATCAAGACTTTTTGTACAGCTTCAGTTACTGAGTGGAGAAGTTGAATAAATGGGTACTGACAAACCGATGCAGCGCCAAACCCCAGAGCTACCCGCCAGAATGCCGCAAAAAGTCAGGCTGCTGGGAAAAAGGCAAAGTGAGCTAACGGAGACTGAGAAGGTTACAAAGGTGTGCTTGTATGGGTCCTTGAAATATCTTTGCGAGTGTGGATGGAAAACGCCGTTTCAGACGTTGGATTGATGTGAGATTGTGGATAAAATGTAGCAATGGGCTGAATGATCCGAATAACATGCGTATTATCATTTCCACGATGACCAGAATTGCAGTTAGAATGACCATAATGAATGATAAACCTATTACTGTTTGGTGACCATTGTGGTAAGTGATCGAATGTGAAAGTTGACCTTTGCTGAGCAAGACCAACTACACAGAAGGCGACCGCTACCTGATGGACGTGAGCACAGTGGACAAAACAAGTGGCAACCATAGACATAGCCAGGATCAATTTACCGGCGGTCATGAATAGGGAGTGGAAATTAAATAGGAGACGTCCCTAGAAAGAACGATGCAAGAGAGAATGCGGCGCTTGTTGTTCACCCTGATATGACGGTATGAGACTCTTGCTTACAACTAACATCTACGAGACCAGAACCTGTCGACCAATATCCCCGTTCTCCCCTTCAACATCTACTTCCACAACTGTGGCTCTGCCAGTCCGCTGCCTCTCTCTTTCCACGCCAGCATCGATTTCTCTCCTCTGACCAAATGCAGCCAATGCAGCACCTGCTTCGCCCATGTCGGTAAGCCTAACAGTCCCCTTTCTTTTGTCATGAGTAAAGACGTTGTCGTCTCCTGACTGTACAAGAATGTACTTGCTGGCAGCAAATGCGAGTCCGGCAATTACTGTCGCAGAAAGAGCTATTGCCTGTATTGGTGCGCTGGAAAGAAATGGGGTAGAATAAAAATGAGATGGAGACGTCCGGTTTATGGTTGGATCTGGGGTTACTGTGTTCTTCCAAGAGACCACCCATCCAGAAATACTTTGACTCATGAACTTGATGCCCTCATATGTCGACGGACTTGGTGCTGATTCCATAATGTCTTTGGAGAAGATACCTTGGTGCCCAAAAGTCTGGCCATGAAAGCGCGCTGTATATTTCTGCAGTTTGGGAAAGCGCTGTTTCAAGGCATCCGCAAGCCATGGCTGCGTTACAGGTGCTAATAGCATGGGCGCGAGATATCCAATTGCTAAACAATCCAGGCTGGTCGGTTCATCTTCGTTCAGAAGATACTTCTTTTCGCCTAGCAGGTCATTCAAGGGGCGAAAGAAGGCCTCGCTAAGCTGATACAGTTGAAAAGTGTCGGAATGCTTTTGTACTCGCAGCCACTTTTGCATCCTCTGTTGATCAAGAACCTGCTGGGGAGTACTCTGAGCGGGACTTAGACTCGTGGTCGTTGCTGAAGGTTTCCCTGATATCCGACCATCCTTGTCTGTGGGTACATCGTCTAGGTTATCGATATCTAGAGAGCGAATTCCAAGATATTTTGTCCGTGCAATTGCGGCGGCTCTGCGGGCTGGAGGAATGATGTAGTTGTAGTACCAGGGCAGTATTTTTGTGAAAGCTGGGCTCATCTGATCCCAGTAGTTGTAATAAGAGGCGTAGAGATAGAGATCTAACAGTTCTTGACCGCGCTGTTGAATGAATGATGTCCATCTTTCTTGGTTAGCGGATAGTAGGGGAGTTATATAACATTTGATTTACGCCGGTAGTTCTGATTGCTGTTCGGCGCTCAGACTGTTGTTTATCCCAAAGCCAACGTTTTCGAGTTCTTTTATAATTGAGCCATATCCAGCGGTTTTTTTGAAAGTATCAGAAAGAACAGGAAAGTCACCTGCCATTGTAATCAGCATATACTCATAGTAGAGAATTGATCACGCAAACCGTTGGGACTTGAATCGGTGTCATAATCGGAAATGATGGTATATGTGAAATCTGGATTTGATTCGGACGTATGAGCTAGGTATGTAATGGCAGCAATACATTCTGCATCTACAGATGGCAAGCCTAGACCTTTGCCCCAGACGCGAAGCGCAATAGGCCCTTCCATGAAATCTGATGAAAGGTCTTACGATTGATGGAACCCGCAGTGTGTTGATGCTATTTCCCCTTTTCAGCGAATGAATTTGACGGCCTGAGATTGATGTCACGCTGTCACCTGGTCGCGCATAAGGTCAATGCGTGAGACTTTCTCCACTTCACCTCATCACCCTCTATATAAAAATAGTTATGACATAACTGTAAGGAGTTCAACAGCGCTTGTGAATGGCTCCAGTAAGAAGATATCTTAGGATTACACGGTTTTCGGTTCTGGAATGCCGAATATACATCGATGGTACGGTAATTCCAGGTCCAAAGCATGCATATTGATTGTTATTCTTTCTTCCTCTTTAACACCTTGAGCTTTAGGGCAATCAACGGAAGTAACTTATAGGAGACTGGCTTCAGCTCGAATGTATTTCCAGATCTTACCACTAATTCATTTTTCTTCTTATCTAGGTTCACCTTCAGAATCATCAGGGTGGCTAATTCGTAATCTACCTCGTATTTTTGAAGCCATCCGCCACAAAGTCCTGCCAAACTTGCGCGAAGAGAAAGCGAGGGCGAAAGCCAAAGGTAAGGGTAGAGCAAAGGCTATCAAAGATGTTGTTATCAAAGGTCAGACTGTTCATTGCCTACTCCTGAACCGTCCAATCCTTAACCATGATAATCTAGACGACTTCGAAGTATCGATATACCTCAAAGACCAGTCTTCCCGCCACTCCATTGTCACAAAGCACAAGACTTTTGGTGATAAGCCACAACTGAAAAGCAATTCTACAAGATTGACTGGATGGCTGAATTCGGGCACAAACGACAGACCTATCGACGTTGATGAGAATCAGGATGAGCTAGAGTTGTTAGTTGAGGAAGAAGATGATGAAGACACGATGGTTCTTGCGGAAATCCCAGAAGCTTCGCCCAGGCCCAAGAATCTCCAGACGGGAAAAGACAAGGACGAGGCGCTATTTGTGCACTCCAGCGACTCCGAAGACGACTTATCGAGGATACAAGCTGAGCCCCGAGCACGATGGCAGAATCAGGAGCCTTTGAACGCCGTCCATGGGAAAGGAGAGGAAGAAGAACAAGGAGGCGGCGATGACAAAAAGAAGTTAGGCCTGCAGACGACTTATGAGGGATTTGCCATTTACGGCCGCATATTGTGCTTGGTTGTCAAACGGAAAGGAGCCACTGCAGTACAGAAAGGGAACACAGGAGGCCCGGCAATGATGGAGAACTGGGTGAGCACACAAGTCGCGCAGGAGATGGGCATCGACCAAGATAGCTTGTGATTGAAATGGACCGAGTGGGCTTCCCCGGTAGACTTCGATGCTCCCCGTAAGATTGACGCACAAGAATCATGCGGGCAACTGAGACAATAACACTGGTACGTGCTAGTTTCGTTTACCATTATCTCACAAATAAATGCTCGTCTCTCCCTCCTATTACTATACAAGACCAAGGATGCTTTGACCCTTTCTTCTTTTGTGACCAGCATGGGGTACAACTACTGCCGATGAAGGTCTTCTTGGTCTGTATATATCCTTTGATCCAAGCATATATTACGGAGTATAAAGCAGCAGTCCGAGAATGCTTTTAAATATATACTTACAAGTCTTGCGAAACAGTTGCACTATATAGGGCTCCAATCCAAACCAAGGCAGCCGATATATCGTCGATGAATTCCAGGACTGTGCTATCACTGTTAACGTGCGTCCAGTTTCTGTCTGATCACAACTTCTCCCGTGCTGGGATCCACGCCGTCCACCCTCGACAACAATGATAAGCACAAGCAATCATCGAGCCTAATCCTCTGGCTACGGTACTCACCGTATCATATGCCAATGTCCATTCTGTCGCATAGGCAACGAAATGTCCGACGCGTCTTGTTGATTGTGGCGTATAAGGAAATTGTTCAACACCGTGTTTTCTTGGTGGGGTTCATGTTTATTTTGCTGCCTGTATTTTTGCTCTACCCGTGACTTGATCATTTCCGCCACAGGCCTGTAGGGGTATTTGATTGGGCTGTTTACGAGAGTGTGTTGGTGTTTACAAGCAAATTTTTTATTAGCGCCTTCTCAACCTTCCTCGTTCGGAAAACCCACCAAGGTTGACAATTTAAGAATTGGTTCGGCTATTGAAGTTTCCCAAAACCACCAACCTCCAAAGCCGAACGTCCTGCCAACAATACATCCCTGAAAGAGAATAACGAAACAAACTGAATAAGCGCCACGATGGCGGAGACGCCAATTGCCATAGCAGCCCTCCATGCTATTGTAGCCGGGTTTGATTCCCGAAAAGAAGAGATTCGAGGAAAGTGCGCGAAGCTCGAAAAGCGCATTAAGGAATCAGACGTCAGCAACGCCCAAGCTGAAGCTGAGGTAGCTGAACTGAGGAAGAAGCTAGACGAGGCAGAGCGCAGGGATGCGCGATGCAAAAATGAGCGTTTACAGTTGGTAGGTGACAAGCATATCTCTCGCCAAAAGGTTTTTGAAAGCCGGACAGGCCAACGTCAGAATGCCGACATACAAGTATCCAAGTAGAGATACTAAAACGAACTCGGTATATCCACGGCTGCTGGCACTGGCGAACATCCTTATAGTCAGGCTGGGTGGGTAAATTTATCCGTTTAAGCATAATGAAATAGCTCTACATACTCCAGGATTCTGAATCCTATCCTGCTTTTAAAAACCTTGAGGGAATAAGTACCTCATAGTTTTGACTAAATTAAAACAGCAGGAAGAAAATTCAACGCTTCTATGACGAGTGTCAAGAGGAGCTTTCATACTTCGAATTCGTCCGCGCGAGTAATACCTCTAATGGTCAAGGTAGCCAGAATCAGCACACACCCAAGCGGAATCAGCAGAGCTTGGACGAGGAGACTATTTTGGATGCAGAGGTAATTTGATCGAGAACTTCACAGTTTACAAACACGCACTTACACGAACAGGAGCCTTTAATAAATAAGCGTTCGAAACTCAATCGCGATACCAATGAGGATTACAGCCAATACCATGAGTTCATTCGTGCAGACGCTGATAGTACCAGCGGCTCAAGGGTAAGTATTCAACACCATTATAGTCTTCAATTATCTGACAGCTCATTCCAGTCTCAGGCTGTAAGAAGCCAATTCGACACTCACATCAATCCGTATCCATCTGCGGTGCCAAAGTCTGCGACTGAAGTAGTCAGGCTAGCTCATAGTATCGAGGTGGGCTTTTGCACCTGGATTACAGATCCTCAGCACGAATTCCCTGACATCGATATTACTTTTGCTGCAAAGGCTGAACAGTATGCATCCGAGACTTTGCAAGAACTCAGCGCGGTATATGGAACGCAACGCCGCACAGAGTATACTATGCACCTCCGCGCCATCGCTACTAATGCAAAGGATCATGCGCATCTCGCCAAAAAAATCTATTCTGGCGAACTATCAGCACAAGAAATTGCACGAACAAAAGTCGACGACCTAGCCAGCGATGAGTTGAAGGCCTAGCGAGAAATTGCCAAGGAAGCGGCACACATCGCGAACACTCTACGATCGCCTCCGCATAGCAATCGAGTTCGGCTGGCAAAGAACGGCCCCGAGGAAGTGGTAAGTCTTATCCTAAATTTGTGGCGCAGGCATTTTTGAGGTGGGCATAGCTCCTCGCGTTTCTTGACCCGGATAAAGCCAGGAATCTAGGTGCAAAAGGTTTCTCCTGAACACTAGAACTAGGTAAGTATACCCATAGATTCTAACAATAATCACTTAAGTGGTTAATGGAATCTGTGGGTATACTGATTTGGTTTGAGTATAGCTACAGCTATACTTATATCTCAAAAATCCGTCAACGGCCTATCCGGCATCCAAAAAAACACGAGGTAGTATGATGCCATCGAAAGCTCGAGCTCGAAAGATTTGTTCTTAGACTTTGAATCTTATTCAGTATTTCTGTACCGCTACAGTCCTACAATAGAAGGCTGTTGCAGTGGTAGATTATACTCAATCTTGATTTGATGCCTCAACAATCTTTCTGCAAAATCGTCTAGGATCGTACGCATGTTAGGAGCATGGTATATTCTTTCTTACTTGAGACTGGAAACCCTACCTCCAGTTGACCCTCATATGCTCCAAATTCGTGCGCTAACTTCGAATAGCTTATGGATTCCCAAATACCTTCGAGTACGGCCGAACTATTCTCGGACAAGGCTACAGACCGGGCTTTGAGGTGTGATCAATGTGGCATGACATGTTCACGACCGAGTGAATTGGCCAAGCATCCGCAGAATTGTAGAGGCAAATGTCAGAGATGCGAGAAGATTGGAGGGGATTGCCAAAAATCCAGGCGCAAGATCTGTAGGCCTTGCGAGGATACAGGAATTGCTCAACACGAATGCAAGTACTGGGACGCGGACACGAACACATGGGAAGTACTTCACGCTAAAGGGAGTGTATCCTAGAAGGATACAGATAGTTCCACGAAAATTTTGGTCCAAGAGCGTGTATCAAATAGTATTTTGGTGGGAATTCCAACAGACTTGCTACCTTATAGGCAAGTTGTTATACTAGCACTCAGACTTTAGAACTGTAATTGTAGGCAAACTGATAATAACCTTTCCTCTACACGTACGCCTAAGGATATCGTTAACTACCTAACTATTGCAAATACTTTACGGTCGACTTGTTTGATCTTCGTAATCATGAAAGAGCTCCTACAACTTGATTCCTAGCTCTATCTTGGGTTTAAAAAAGTGCAAGATAGAGCCTTAGTTAGATGGAATTGCAATATAGTCTTGGATATCAGGATATCGCAAGTGTAAGTGAGAGGTGGAAATTACAATTGCAATACGAGGGAGGTATTACAATTGCAATGGAGTAGGATTGGGGACCACATTTGCGGTAGAGTCTTAGTAGTAGGGAAAGCATAATAGAGACGTAGAAGAGGATTGCAATTGTAGTAAGAGGAAGGAATACAGTTAGTAGGAGAATACAATTGCATGAGGGAGGAGGCAAAAGGGAGGAGGAAATAGGTAGTACGGGGGAGACTGCAATTGCAAAGAGAGGGGATTGCAACTGTAAAAGTAGAGGGGATTGTAATTACAAAAAGAGGGGATTGCAATTGCAATAGGTCGAAGGTAGGAAAGGATTGCAAATACAATAACACTACCGTCGGGACTAGGGTTGCGAGAGGATTTCGCAATTGCAATAGGGGGCAGGGATTGCAGTTGCAATCACACAATTATAATTGCACCGGGATAAGAATTGCAATTGCAGTTGCATGATTGCAAATGCAAAGAGGGGAAATCGCAATCGCAATAGGAATAGGGATTACGATTGCAATCACATGATTCCAATTGCAAACAGGTTTGGGGAAGATTTGCAAGGGAGCAATTGCAATTGCGAAGGGGAGGAATTGCAATTGCAATAGGGAATGGGGAATTGTAATAGGGATAGGGATTCCAATCGCGATCATGTCTGCAAAGGAGGATGGGCATTGCAATTGTAATCTTACAACCGCACTTGGGATAGGAAACAGGAATTGCAATAGCAATCACATGACCGCAATTGCGGGATGGGGATCACAGTTGCGATCACATGATCACAATTGCAAAGGAGGAGCGCAATTTGTGATTATTATAACCGCAATAGCACAGGGGGAAGGACTCATGATTGCAATTGCAAATAGAAAGGGGAAAGGGAAATGTAATTGCGATCACATAACCGCAGTCGCAAAGGGGGAAAGAGGATTGCAATTGCGATCATGTGATCGCAATTGCAGAGGGGGAGACTTGCAATTGCAATTGTGATAACGTGATCCCAATTGCAGAGGGGGGACTTGCAATTGCGATCATATAATCACAATTGCAAAAAGGGAAAGGGGGGGCGAGATGGCAGATGCGATCACATGAGCGCAATTGCAAATGCGGATAGGTATCGCAATTGTAGAGGAGGAAAGAGGATTGCAATTGCGATTATATAAGCGCAATTACAATAGCGGATAGGTATCGCAATGACGATCACATGATCGCGATTGCAAAGGGGGAAAGGGGATCGCAATTGCAACAGCGGATAGGTGTCGCAATTGCAATAGCGGATAGGAATCGCAATTGCGATCATGTAGTCGCAGTTGCAGAGGAGGGAATTGCAATTGCAGAAGGGGAACTTGCAATTGCAAAGGAGGTAATTGCAAAGATTGTGATCCGCAACTGTTAATGGGGAAGGGCGCATGACTGCAACTGCAAACGGAAGGGAGAAAGGGGACTACAATTGCAAAGGAGGAAAGGGATTGCAATTGCGATCACATGATCGCAATTGCGAAAGGGGAAGGGCTCATAATCGCAATTGCTAAGGGGGAAAGGGGATTGCAATTGCGAGCCTGTGATCGCAATTGCAAAGGCGGATCGGTATCGTAATTGCGATATCATGATCACAATTGCAAAGGCGGATCGGTATCGTAATTGCGATATCATGATCACAATTGCAGAGGGGAGACTTGCAATTGCGATCACATAATATCAATTGCAGTGGGGGAGACTTGCAATTGCAGAGTGGGAGACTTGTAGTTGCAATTGCGGTTACATATTCGCAATTGCAGTGGGGGAGACTTGCAATTGCAGAGTGGGAGACTTGTAGTTGCAATTGCGATGACGTGATCGCAATTGCAGAGAGGGGGGACTTACAATTGCAGAGGGGCATTCGCAATTGCAATTGCGATCACATGATCGCGAGTGCAGATGGGGGGAACTTACAATTGCAGACGTGAGTGGGAAACTTGCAATTGCGATCACATGATCGCAATTGCAGAGGTCGAGTTTCCTCCAGCAATAACTCCATCGAGTTTTTTCCATCCTCAGGCTGTCAGGCATGCGATAACCCGGTCGTGTTTTCTCTATCCTCGGGCTGTAAGGCACGCGATAACCCCGTCGAGTTTCCTTCAGCAATAACTCCATCGAGTTTGCTCCATCCTCAGGCTGTCAGGCATGTGACATCCCGATCGAGTTTCCTCCAGCAATAACCCCATCGAGCTCCAGCCTCTTTTCGGTGATCACGATGGACTCGAGACACCCGGTTCGCAATAAGAATTTGGTATCAAGAGATTGGAGATAGTACGAGATGGGAAGATTGAGTAATGGGAAACTTGAAAGAGCAATTAGGGAATAGTTGAATCGACAAGAAGAAAAGACGGCAGTGTCAGAATATATTTGAAAGTGATGCGCCTAAATTTCTCTTTCTGCTCACCATCGTGTAGCTTGTCAAAGTGAGGAATGCTCAGAGTAGAGTCCTCAGCTGATAAATTTCAAAATTCCCTAGATGCTAGTTAGTCGTGAGGCGGCGAGACGGCTGCTCTGTCCAAGGACGTAGACTCCGCAAGCGCTAGAGGCTCGTATTTGTCTCTATATGTTCAGGCGCAGCCGCAGTTCACTATCTTGACTGTGGGCATCCCCTTGTCAAAGTAGAGTTCTACAAGATAAACTTCACCAAAAGGTGTTCTGACTTCCTCATACTAGCACTGCTGCATTCAAAAGGCTGCTTTTGATGTCTCCATATAGCCATAACGCTTCAATCCCGCAACCAAGCCCTCCGCTTCTCTTCCTTCTTTGCCCTTCGCTTCTCCTTGAATGCCTTGACCTCATCCTTACTCAATTTCTTCCCCTGCCTCTCCGCCTTTAAACTTTTCCCATCATGACTATTCGCCGCAGCATCCACATCAAAGAAGGCATTCATCTGTCTCTTCGATTTATGCTCATCGTTGAAATTATCCGGCGTTAAAGTAGCCGCCTGCCACTTGCCCGTGAATCGATTGAACGCACCTTTTGCGGCATATGCAGAGTTTGGATTGGCGAGCTGCTCAGCAGTTGGTTGCTCATCCTCATCTACGCGCGACTCGATCGCATAATCTGCATTCTCGTCGTAATCGCCATGTATAGCTGGGTTGTATCCTCCGGCCACGCGCTTCAAAGGTGACGAAGTGCCTGGTGGACCTGTAGTGCTACTTGCTATCCGGTCATGGGAGCCGAGGCCTGTGGATGAAGTTGTAGGTACGCTGGAAGTTTCTGGGACGCGCGGATTATCCCATTGTGTCGCATGCGTGAATCGATTGTAAAAATAAAAGGCTTGGGCGGTCTCGTCCCACACTGGGGCCCATCCATCGTCTGGAGGCTCTTCGTCGGGTAGCGGAGGTGCTTCTTCGTCGGGCAACGGAGGTGCGTCCTTGGAATTCACAGCTTTCTCGATGGATGTGTTCGAGCTGGACTTTGTAGCTTCATCTGAGTCGCCATCTTGTTTCGAATCTTCTCCGAGTATCTCCTCCACTTCTTCTCCTTCTTCCAGCTGATCATGAGATTCTCTCTCTACCATGTTGAATGTGAAAAATAGGTTTGGTCTCGAAAAAGAGGTTGAGACTTGGAGTTCATTATTGTGAAGTCGTCAAACCGAGAAGTCCACGCTACTCCGTATTAATACTAGCGCACTTAATAGCCTTGGCATATGCATCCTCTATCATCACCCACCTCTTAGTCGTATCACGCGTTGTTCGCCGAGCACAAACATTAAAGATGAATGCGGTCAAGAGGCAGAAGAACCGCAAGGTGCTTCTCATGGGGAAGAGCGGCGCTGGAAAATCGTCTATGAGGGCGGTTGTATTTAGCAATTATGTTGCCAAAGATGTGAGGAGATTAGGAGCTACAATTGATGTCGAGCACAGCAATATCAAATTCATGGGCAATTTGATGCTGAATCTGTGGGATTGTGGAGGGTAAGTGCCGAGTGCTCGTTTTTCTACCATCTCGTCAATTTTGATATTCCCAACGTCTAGTACTTCACTCCTTTCTTTTTTATCTTGCCCCTTGAAATTGGCACTTTCATTCGTTCCTACATTTTTGATAGTGGTCACATCTCATCATTCTCTAATAATCCTTCAGTCAGGATGGTTTCGTGGAAAACTACCTTACCCACCAAAGAACCCACGTCTTCAGCAGCGTTGCAGTCCTAATCTTCGTCTTCGACATCGAATCCCGCGAATTCATGGCCGACATCCAAAACTACTACAACATAATCCAAGCCCTGGAAGAATGCTCCCCCACCGCCAAAATTTTCTGTCTAATCCACAAGATGGATCTCGTGCAAGCTCGTCTGCGTATACAGCTCCTCGATGAACGGGTAGAACTTATCAAGGCGCAGTCGAGAGGTTTTGCGGAGACCATGGAATTCTACGCTACGAGTATTTGGGATCAGAGTCTGTATAAGGCGTGGACCCAAATCATTTATTATTTAATTCCGAATGCGCATACTATTGAGGAGATGTTGAAGCAGTTGGCTGAGGTTATTGATGCTAGAGAGTTGATTCTCTATGAGAGAACTACCTGTCTGATGGTCACGAAGGTGACGAGAAGTGAGAAAGAGAATCCATATCATGATCGATTTGAGCGGATAAGCAGTATTCTCAAGACGCACAAGCAGTCTATGGCGTGCGTATTGAGCTCCCCCTATCTTCTGGGTTGGGATAAATCCACTAACCTCAACACAGAAAACACACAGGCATCCCAGCCGGAAGCGCCAACTTCGCTGAACTCCAAATAAAAGCCGCTGGATTCATGTTCTTCATAACACGTCTTACCGAAAATACAAACCTCGCGGTGTGTATACCACCAGCGGAGCACATTTTCAATACCGCTCGCCTAAATATTGAACTGTCAAAAGCCTCGTTTGCTTCCTTGGACGTGGCGAGTCGAAAGAGGCCAGTGGAAGGTAGCGTGGCAGGAAGTTCCTCCACAGGGGATCTGGATCGAGCTTGAGGTTCAATGTTTGAAGACTTATGAAGTTTACGTTCTTGCTTTGCGATTGCGGCAATGGTGGTGGTTTTTCGATTGGAGCACGATACCCATGTATGAATTAGAATTTGGCTTGTTTGAATAGTGCCATAAATGTCTCTGCTTGTACTACCTCCTGTTCTTTTTGAGCCGATTCGTGTACCCAGTTAGCACGCCTAAGAACCTCGTCGATATTAGCTCCAGTGGCTTTGCAGATGATTCTCAAGCAATAGATGCTGCTGATCCGTTGTGCTAACAGAACGATGGATGCTAGCTTAGCTAGTTCGGAAGAGAAGACGTTCAAAGAGATAACACGATCTTTGGGTATCCACTATTCGTAGAAGCAAGCCAAGGTAGCAGGCTCTTGCCTTCGAGGCCTGGACGATGCACCGATGAAGATCCCACCAGGGCTAAGCAAATTATGTGAGGGGGATATGGGCACGTCCACATAAGGACAGATCTGGGAAATCGTCTTAAGGAAGGTGGTCACGTCGTATTAAAGCCGCACGCTGTTACAACTTCCAGCCTCTGTTTTTCGAATTCATAACCTCCTGACGCACAGCCAAGTCCGCGAGAATCTCCTCTGATCCTCCCCCAACTACCATCATGCGCAAGTCTCTTGAAATCTGCTCCACACGTGCACCTTGTCCCTCTTTCGAATATCCTGCCCCTCCCAATATTTGTTGTGCTTCTCTGTAGGCGATATTAGAAGACTGTGCGATATTGCAAAAACCCCACATAAGCTCACCTAGCAGCCTTTTCTAGCAGTTTACCTCCCGTGACTTTAGACAAAGCAATTCGTCCTGCCACTTCTTGGCTTTCCCATTTCTCAGGACTATGGTCGACGTGATATGCAATCTGCTCAAGCCACGCCCAATGTGCTTCTACGCCTCTTGCCAACGTTGCGATCTTATGACGTATGATTTGGTTACTTATTAGTGGTTTCCCGAATGTGTGCCTCTTGTTTGCATACGTGAAAGCTTCAGTCAGGCATTCTCGTGCGAGACGATTACATCCTACCGCCATAACGAAGCGTTCTCGATTGAAATTTCGCATAATTACCTTGAAACCTTGATTCTCTGTGCCGATGAGATTGGATGCGGGGACGCGAACATTATCCAGCTCGATTAGCGAAGCTCCACCAGCTTTTTGTCCACTGTTTGGAATTCTACGGGACGAGAAGCCTGGGGAGTTGGTGGGTATCACCAATACAGATATGCCACCCATTCCTGGGCCTCTTGTCCGCACCGCCGTAGTCATATGCGTTGCCCATGGAGCTCCCGTAATCCATTTCTTATATCCATTAACAGTATAGAATTGCCCGTCGTCACTCTTCACCGCAGTAGTTTCAATCTGTGCTACATCAGATCCTGCGCCTGGTTCTGTGATCCCGAGACAGAAGCTTGTCTCCCAATTGAATAGACCTGGAAGCCATTTACGCTTCTGCTTTTCTGTGCCGCGATGAATAACGGGCGGTATACCGATGATGGAAGCACCGCCTAGAGATGTAAAAACCCCGCCAGCTGCTACTCGAGAGGTTTGATCGGTTAAAATAAGCATATGAAATGCATCAAGCTCCTCGACAGGAATACCGGCGGGGTTGGGAATGTCGTCGGGTCGATATTGAGATGGTACATCAGTGAAAGAGAATCCAGACCTTGCCCATTTCAGAGCTTCATCACGCGGAGCTTCTCCCTTGTCTTCCCATTCCAACGCATGCGGGAAGATTCGATCGTCAATGTATGCTCGGACTGAGTCGCGGAGACGTCGGTGAGAGTCGTTGTAATATGGGGAGCTGATATAATTGAATGCAGGCTCTGCCCAAGGAGCAAGCTCGGAGATGGGCTTATTTAATGGTGCCATTGTATACAGCACGACTTGCGCGAATATGTGCCATTGGTTATGTATGGGATTCTTACGTTACTCCTCGTGGTCATAGAAGAGGGGAAGGCCGAGGACGAGCTCACGTCTGACAGGAGCCATCCTGACTAGAATCTTGCGTGTTATATTCAAAGAACAATTTGATGAATGAGAACCCCATCAAGTTGGAGAGACGGTCACTATGTTGATGAAGCTCTTCATTCAAACGATGATGCTCCAATGGCCTCTTACTGTTTTAATGGATGGATTGGGGTGCTGGTAGAGCGCTGACTAAGTTTCTACTCACCTCAAGGTTTAGAAACCAATGAGACTATCCGAATTCGCCCTACTACACTGGATATACGATGTAGCGTACTTACCTGCTCTTCCAAAAGTAACGCTAATTGAGACTGGAAGTCATAAGTATACTGATCTAGGTTTGATATAGCTAGACAGATTCTTGTATCTTTGGATCCCAAAGACAGCCTACCGGCTTTCAATAAGCCTGCCATATTAAACGTTATCCCTCCTCACCCACAAAATCCCAAAATTCTCGACTCCAGAAGTCTATCAAAAATGAGCGAAACAAAAGATGCAAGCGATTCAAACACTGAAGTGTCACCATCTAAAAGGACTCCCGCCTCTACACCAGCATCTTGCATCGCAAAACGGCAGGACTTTAACCCACTAAAGAGTACCAATATAACTCCACCAAGCCAACCTTCCAAGCCTGCAGAGACCCAAAACATTTCCTCAGTGCCTGTCGTCTCACCGAATGAACAAACCCTTAAACAGGACCGTGAACAGCGTCGCGCAGAACATCGTGCGAATATTCTAGCAATAGTCGCAGAGGATAAGGCAAAGCGAGCTTTTCCAGAGTTTAAAGCACGCATTGATGCATATAGAGCTAGAAAGAGTAAGGCATTACTCTACTCTGCAAAAAAAGCGCATCTAATTTTTCTGTAGATCCAGACTCAGGGACTAGATCGAATATTGAAGATTACTGGCCTCATATGGAATCCTACCACGAATGAGCAAATGACGCCAAACATCGGGACCAGGGGAAATGCTGGGATCGAAAGCGCAGCAGCACTTGCCAATGTTATCAAATTTATATCCGACCAGTCATAACGAAATGTTTCCTACTCACGAAGCGGTAGGACCAGGTTCAAGATGTCTTAGAATCTCTTCACGAGTTCGATTAGTCCAATCAAGATTACTACGCTACCATGGTTTCCAGCTGCCGCAGACATCCAAAGCGCTTCGGTCTCGACACGGTAACTTTGAGAAAGAGATGCGCCCTCTAGAAAAATGCTTTTCTTGAAACCTGAGAGAGGGTGCGCTAATAGCAAGGACAACACTTATCCAAGCTTCGAATCGTACTCATTACCATACCCGCCTGACGCATGTGGTCACTCCTGCGACACGCAGTAATGGTGCAAATCCTTCATTGGCAATCTGCAAATTTTGGAATGGAAAGAAACCTCGACGGAACGATTCAGCTCTACCAGTGCGCGAAGATAAATTATCAGATTGGGAGTGGTGACTCATCGCCTTCTCAAACAGCAAGGGACGTAGCAGCCGGGAAACATGTTGATTGTATTTCTCTCTCCTCACGAATCTTCAGGCACGGGAAAGATGTTGATTGCAGAGGTTGTCGCTCCTGAGGCAACCCAAAGACCACATCTGAAAGTTCTCAACAGGCGAGCTGGGAGCTCGAGCGAAACGACCTTCTCACAAACGGGAGAAGCTGCTACTTCACAGAAGAGTCTGGCACGCCATCATCTGCGTTGCGAAACGAGATGTACGTCTCGTGGCCTACAAGAGTGGATCAGCATAACTCGAACAGCACAACCATATAGCGATACTCCTGAAGTCGCTCGAGTACTTTCAAAGTTTCATATTTCTCAATTCGAATCGAGTCGGCGTGTTCGACCCGGCCATGCGTTCCCGCATCCATCTCACGCCGTGGTAAAGAACATCAAATAGTAGGAAGCGTGGTGTCTGGAAGCAGTAGCTCAGAACTTCCACACAGACCAACCACTTTCGAGTAGTGCTACCTTGACAGCAGCAAGAGGACGGCCAGGGTGTGATGATCGCTTCACGGTTCGTTTTTCACCCAGTCACCCGCAGATGGCAGCAAAAAGTTGACCATGACCTCTCTCAGCTATGAAAATGCTAGAAGAACAAGAGCAAAGTCAAGGGGACCATGTCTACGATCGGGGTTTGAACTCTTCTGGCGAAATCCGCCTTCGAAGAGGACTAGGGAATTCATTCAAGTAGGAAGAAACTATCTGCAGGTTATATGCAGATTCCCAAGATATGTTTCCCACTATTAAGCAAAATAGCTAATAGTTTAAAAACTATCGGTGCCAAACGCCAAGGTCAGTGACTTGTCACTAGTATTCCTTGGAGAGACTGAGAATTTCTAGTTCACTACATTGAATTGTAGGAATTAGTTTTTGATATTTCTTCGAATGAGGTTTGATCGCCCGTCGAATCAGTCTCCGCGTTTATTTTCACTGAGTACCAATTTGCTACCTACGACCTGGTTTATAGAACCTTGCTTTCCCTCTTTTCACGAGCTCGCCGCATTTTAGCTACCCCTGATATTTAATCGCATGCCCACTTCACAGCCTCAATTTATTTTATTCATTCCTCTTACATCTACCCCACAACTTAAGGATAATGTTACGCACTAGCTCCCCCAGATTGTGGGGTGCGTTTCGCTGCCGAAGTTAGTAACTACTCTTTCGAAGCATTCTTACGATGTCATACCTCGGCATAATGTCCAAGGTCAAAATAGTAGCTACGACAACTAGACCTAACGTCATTGCCAATACTGAAACAATTCCTGCCTCTTTATCTTAAGTCACACCAGTCACTACCAAGGTCCATCTCATAATTCCATATCGTCTATATCCAAACCCATCCATCAAAACACCCTTTCCCCAAAACCCCCTTAGAAAAAAACACAACACTACACCACCTATAAAAATGCCAATGTCCGCCTCCAACGCAGTCCGGAAAATAGTCTACGCCTGGGCCATAGCCTTTTCGCCACACCTGCTCAAAATAATCATCCTCAATGCCGGCGGCTACAAATGGGACAACTCCATAGGTCGCTACAACATGTCCACGGATATCAATTCCAAAGCACCAAAAGTATCCCGCACAGCTATTGCACGTGCCAAACGTGCTGATGCGGCTCATTCGAATGGGCAGGAGAGCTTCCCGCTTTTCGCCGCGGCGGTGTTGGCGGCGGTTGCGGCTGGGGTGGATGGGGAGACGGTTGATGGGAAGACGGGGTTGTATTTGGGGCTGAGGTTGGCTTTCCCTCTATTTGTTTCCTGCTTCCGGGGCTTTGCGAGATAGGAAAGGATGCCTGCTAATTTTGTGTCTATAGGATCGTGTATAACGCCATTTTCATTCTTGGGGAATCGCAAGGTATCGCTGCTTTGAGGACTTTGGTTTGGGGTGGAAGTGTATACAGCAGTATTTCTTTGATTCTCAAGGCCGCTAATACGCTTGCGGCAAAGGGTTTGTAAATCCGGATTTTGGGTATGAGTATGAAGAAGAAGGATACTCTGTATGAATATAGCAAGTTGTTTTGCGCTATGAAGAAGGCATTTTGGTATAGAGAGCGAATCAAATAAAGAAGAAGTAAATCCTGCCCACAACAGCCCCTTCAACGCCAGTTCCGGTATAGCGAGCAACGGAAAAGCGAGCAGAAGCCGTAAACAACGTCGTAATACAGACCTCAACAGGTAAATTTTACAAAGTGGCTATAGCCTTCCGCAGCACTTCCAGCGCCCTATTTTCAACCTCATCCTCCTTCCCTTCCTTCAACAACCACGAAACATCACTTTGCATACCAAGCGGCACATAACAAGCCTCTCTAGCCTTATCAAGACTCCCCTTCAACCGGCTAGTATGCTCCCACTCCCTCGCAGCAACCTCAGCCCTTTCAATAACTTTCGCAGGAATCCCACACATAGCAGCACAATGCATGCCAAAACTTCCCTCTGCAACCCCATCTTCAAGTCTGTACAGAAACGTAACGCGACGTTCAGCGGCGTCAACATCGATGGCCATACGACAACAGCGTATTTCGGGGTGCTGGCAGAATTCTGCTGCGAGGGAGTGGTAGTGTGTTGCGAAGAAGCCGACGCAGCCGATTCGGGTGGCTACGTCGTGTAGGACGGCTTGGGCTACTGCGACACCATCGTAACTGCTTGTGCCGCGGCCGAGTTCGTCTAAGATGACCAGGGAGCGTGATGTTGCTTCCGAGAGTATCTTCTTTGTTTCTGTAAGCTCGACGAAGAAGGTAGACTGAGCGGCGAAGATGTTGTCGAAGGCGCCAAGTCGAGACATGATACGATCAACTGGTGTGAGGCGGGCGGAAGTACAAGGGAGATGGCATCCGATTTGAGCGAGGATGACGGCTATGCAGGTCATTCGTAGGACGGTAGACTTCCCTGCCGCGTTGGCACCAGTCAACAGATCAATATTGGGAGCATCTCCACCAAGTCTGATATCGTTGGGGATAAAGTCGGCGACATTGGTGAGCATGCACGGATGGCGTAGTTCCTCAAATTCAACGACGGTCCGCTCATCGTTGACAAAGGTAGGTCTGCAGCTTGGTAAGCCCAGACTGCCAGACGCTTGTGCCAAACTTATCAAGCAGTCGAGATGAGCAACAATCTTAACCGCTGAGAGCCACATACTGTACTCTTCGTCGAATCGGGCATAAAAGCGACCAGCGACTTCCTTGACGATCTGGCTGTGCGTTTCCTGCGCCTCCTGTAGTTTACGAACAAGTTTCCGAAGCTCCGGGCTGTAATATCGTTTGACAGCTTTGGTGGCGGACATCTGATCCCAATTTTTTGGAACTCCCTTTGTGAACTTGATGGGGACTTCGACTTGATAGATTTCCTTGCCAGAGTCACGGAAACAGATTGCGGGCGATCCGAGATCTTTGCGCACACCTTTCAATAAAGTTTGTAAGCTTTGCTCAATATCGTTGATGGTTTCTTGGCTTTCATCGTAATCGCTCTCGACACCAGGTTCGGGGACCAAAACTCCCTCAGTGGTGGCTGTATTCCGGTCAAATGCGTTTTTCCACTCCTTCAGTTTTGGCCCCATGTCAGGCATAGAGGAGATGAGCTGGCCGATGAGGCCGTCTCCACCAGAAAATTTGCCTAGTAAAGACATAGTGTACTCGATTTGCTCAAAACCATCGAGAACTTTGACAAAATCCTGAGCCTTGAGCCTACCAGCGTGAACTCGTGATAGTAGTCTCTCAAGGTCGGGAAGTCTGCTTAATGATGCAGTAAAAGAATTCGTGAGCGAGGAGTCAGCTAACAAAGCGTCCACGGCGTCCAGCCTTGCATTGATTTTATGTGCATCAGCCAAAGGGTGACATATCCATTGACGCAGCATGCGTTTGCCAAACGGAGTGATGCAGCGATTGAGCATGGTGAAGAGTGTACCTTCTTGACCTCCATCAAATGTATTCGCGAAGATTTCAAGGTTGATGAGGCTCTGGCCGTCGAGCACCAGACTGCTGGACTTTTGAATTGGATCATACCAGGTGAAGTTGCCGAGACTGACCAGGTCACGCTCGATCTTGAGCACTCGGAGGTATTGAACCAGAGCACCGAGAGCCGACATGATAAGATCTTTGTCCTTCGCTTCTCGCAGTACCGCTGGCCAGGCGTCGGTGCTGTCACCGTCGGAGTCCTTCGACACAAAGTACCCACTTGCATCAATCTCGCGGCAAGCAATGTCGGCTGCCCAGAATTCTTTACCAGGCTTCAAATAGTTCCAGAGTGTTGTTGGCGTTGTGTTATTCTTCAAAATCCGTAGTGCGCGAGCCGAAATGCATGACTTCTCCACTAGTAGCTCGCCTGGTCGGATCTGAGCTACGAAAGTTTCGAACTTGGTCATGTCGACATCGTCCACAAACTCGGAAAGCTGGAATTGAGCAGTGGCGGCATCAACAAAAGCGATGCCAAAGACGGGAAGGCCGTCTCTTTCTGTTTCCTATGACACCATAAGCGTATAAACGAAGTTAATGCGAGAGGTTTCAAACCTTGATAGCAACACAGTAGGTAGACATGTCATCTTGCAGCATGCCACCATCGACCAACGTGCCTGATGTCAATACAGCTGCAAGTTCGCGCCTGATGATTTCTCCCTTCTTTTTAGGAACATTACTCTTCTTCTCGTCACGTTCACGCATCTCCTTGCTCAGAGCATTTTCCAATTGATCCACCCTGGCAATTTTGTGCCCTTTTGCCACAAATTGATTTGCCCACATATCTAGACTCGACTCTGGAACTCCCACCATTCGCATATTTACGCGATCGGTCAACTTGAGGTCAAATTGCTGGTGACCGACTGTGGCGTCCTGCTCGTACAACTCGTAAAACTTGCCCTTCTTGAAAAATACTATGGTGTCCATGAACTTGGACTTGATTGTCCAGTATTGTTGCTCGAATGCGGAGAGCTGAGCCATGGAATTGGGTGGAATGTATAAAGTACGTGGGTCGTAGTCAGGATGATCAGGGGGGTAACGGTCAGCATCCAGAGGGTTCGCAAGCCATGCGTGTCGTTTCTCTGGCTCAGTAGTATGTGCTTTCGGCTTTGCTTGTTTCGCAGTAGACGGCTTCTTAGCTTGCGTAGGGCGAGGCTGGTGTACTTCGGTGTCGTTGGGATCATATTTCCACTGATCGGTAGAGTTTGTGGTCATGTCAATGTCCATGTCGAAATCGTCTTCGCTCGGCTGGCGAACCTTCGGAGGAGGCGAGGCGGACTTGTTTTGCAAGGTCTTCTGCATCAAACGTTTACGCTTATGGGGTACTGAAATCTCCTCGTCCGACTCGTCAGGAGCAACGAAGTCATCTATATCTGCTGATATACTTAGAATATGGTAGTCGCATTTTGGCTACGGCACGCGATATATACCTGCTTCGTCCATAGCAGCCTGAGTAGCCTCATCGAAGCCAAACTCATCATCGCTGTCCTCTACACTGACTTTTCTGCGTTTAGAAGGTCTCCTCTGAGGTTTGTTCGTGTCTGCTGGCTTCAAGACATCCTCTTCGTCGTCTGTCTCCGCATAATTTATGCTCTTCTTAGCCTAAAGAAGTTGTTAGCACCTGCTCGTCGTGTTTTACGAGATGTAATACCTTTCGCGAGGGTGAGTTGACATTAACGCCATCTATCTCTGCGGCATCGTCAGCACCCTGATTTGGTTGTGACGAACTCGAAGGCGAAGGCAGACCATTCTCCTTATTCTTCCCAGACGCCGCTTTCACCACAGCCTCAATGGGACTAGATGGAGCAATAACATCGCTACTGGGAGCCGGAGTCAATTGACTAGCAGTTGCATTTTTCGGCTGATTGAAAGTAGGTTTGGGAGTACCAGAAGCTTGCTTGGAAAAGAAACCCAAGATGCTGCGTTGATTCTTGCTTGAGGATTGCGAAGATGAGGATTTCTTCAAGGTGGGCTTTGGTGTGCTTATCTCGTTTCCTTCAATTCCCCGCGCCATTGAAAGCTTTTTGGAGAGAAAGTTGGATTTGGAGATGGAAGCTCTGAAAGTGATAAAGTTGAGAAGACGCGACTGGATGAACGCGTGGATCCGAGCTTTTTTTATGCCGCTTAACGCAATTAGGCAGGAGACCTCCCACGTGGACCTGATCCGGGAGCTTACACTTATAATTATTTCTGTCTCTAGTAATCCTCCCATTCGTGTCTCCATTTTTTAGCCTTCTATCAACACTTCTATGTGCCTGAATTTCCGGAGTAGACTTTAGATTCCATTGGCAAAAGGAACAACTTTATTGTACATAAACTTTTATCTGTAATCGACTTCGATACAGTTTCTCGAATTGAGTGGTGGGAGTCACAAGGAACACCTACTGCTAGCAAGATCTGCATTATATAATTGCTGAAATATAACCATTCTGACTTTTTTTCTTGGTTGCCCATCGGTAAGGGAATTCATAAACCTCGGATCCATGCTTTTCAATCAGCACCAATTGCAGCCGAACCCAATACATGTGGAGTAATGCAATTTTTCGACGACCTTTTGTGATCCCATACACCCTACTGAATAAATATCTCAACAGCAACCTCATTACTCCACCCAGCCTTCTGATCCGACTCCTTCCACGCAGATTCAAGATCAATCTCCAACACATTAGGATCTGTATCACTCTTCCTGACACAATCCAATGGAATTGGTTTGCCAAACATGAGACCCATAAGATCCGTCTCAATGGAACGCGACGCAAGGTCGGAAATCCAAAGGCCTGCAAATGTAAGTCAGAGTTGTTGTTGTTGAGAGTAGTGGAAGATCCGCATTTACCATATATTCCAAGAGCCTTCAAACTAGTCCAAACCTTTAGCCTCCCGTTCTTTTCAACAGATATAATTGTATTGACAACGGCAGCTGCGCCGGACATTTTGCCCAAAAGACCTAGATTGGCCACCGCAATTTCATTTCCATCTCGTGGGTACCTTCGTACAGCGTAGGCAGAAAGGATATCATACCCCTTTATTCCTAGCGACTCCGTGATAATAGCCTTGCCATCTTTTCGTGTGGACGGCTTACTCGTCCTCTCTCCAACATGAGACCGAATGACATACTCGCCCTCTTCCGTTCCTGGAAAGTCGTCAAGGAGAACAATTTCTGTGAGAGGGTGCTGCGAGACGTTGAAGATGCCTAGGATACCGGTTCCTGTCTTTGCCATGCCAACATACGTATCAATCTTGAGTAGTTTCTCCTCATCATAGGCTGTGTAAGGGTTTGAAGATTTCCCAACATGAGGGGGACGCAAGATGACTGTATTCCCACGTGGTGTTTTGGCAGTCATCTGTCGTATGAGTGGCACGTCGTGTTTGCCAGGTGTATCCGTAATGTAAATCGGGCCACCACTCACGCAACGAGCTGCTGCGTGAAAGTGAGCCCAAGCGTGACTTGTTTGGAACATGTCCCAATCGGGGAGTACATTGCAGTGCCTGGAAAAGTGGCTGTTTGCTGCGTTGCAAAAGACATGCCAAGGATGTGAACTTTCGATCTCTGGGAAAAAGTCATCGGAGTTTCGCACACAAAGTTGGGGTTTATTGGTTGGAAGTTGAGAGTGAAATAGAATTTGAGGAGTTTGGGACATGCAGGATATTGCACGAGCTCCAAGGTAACGCAAGTTAGCGATACTCCAAGCGTCCTGGTAAGAGCGTATCATCCTGCGGCGATCCTTGGCTGATTGAAGCTGGTCGAGCATGAACTGTGCATCTGTTTTTACAGAATCGATTCCGCAGAATTGAAGGAAATTGTAGAAATCTGTATACCAGCGGTCAATATCATCAGGATCAATGCATGTCCAGTTTGGTCCATTGACTTTGACAGTTTTGTAATCTTCTGCAAGTTGGCCATTGGGGGAAATGGCACCCCAGTATCCAAGCAGAGCGTGCCACACGGCAATGTGCTGCATATTTGGGTTCTCTTCTCGTATTTTCTCAATGGTCGATTTCATGCCATTTGGAAAGCCTTTCTTATTGGCTTCAAAGTCAGTCATTCCTCGAAAGTTTTGGTTTTGTCCTTCGTTGTCCAATGATTGCCAGTTATCGTCGATGATGAGATTCGAGACAATAATATCGTTTTTCTTCAGTGAGGCTAGGGCGTCGAATATCTTGTCTTCTGTCAAATCTTGCCCAAGCCCATTCCAGGTACAGTATGCGAGCCCATCAGACCAGCCTTCCAGCCATTGAGGTTTTATGTCGGACTTTTCCAAAGCATCCATTTCCGCTTGAAGTTCGCCAGATGCTTGGGCAAAAGACATGACTGTCCTCCTAGCCTGGTACATTACAGCACCATTGGCGACATCGAAAGAGTTGGCGACGGCTACAATCACTCTCGTGACACCTTCGGCCTCCCCATCATTTCGTGCCTGAACGACAACATTCCCATGTTTGTCATGAATGAAAGTGGACATCACATCGTCGACACCACTGACAGCGAGAGCTACAACATGCATGCCGTCGTGGCGTAAAAATGCAACCATAATCGCATCTTTATCGATGCTGAACTTCTTCTGGCCATGTCTGGGTGCTAGCCAAGGGCTCCAAAGCCGCACCAGAGCAAAGAATCGAGTAAAATTGGTTGGAAGTCCGAGGATATGAGTTGAGTTCCCGGATTGATCACCAGATGCTGCTTGGACTGGTGCGGTAAGAGACCAGAGTTGGGTCTTCGGGGTTTCTGCGCTTAGCTGTTGGATCTCAAACATGGAACTAGTGTCTGCGAAGAAGTGGGGGAGCTCATGTTCTGAGAATATAGCTGGTTGGTAGTATAAACTGCCGTCTCCGAGAGAAAATTGGTCGCGAGCCCATTTCCATGGGCTATCTCTATTGGGACGGAATTTGAGTGTGAACTGAACAGTGTTATCCATAGAAGGTGGTATGCCAAGTAAGTTGGTGGTAAAACAGCTTCTCCTAGGATTGTTTGGTGATGTTTGAACGTTAAGCTGGATAAGATTAGTATTTGCAGGACGGTCGTTCAGACTGAGGAAGTGTTGATATTCTCAGCTAGATGAAGAACCATCGATATGTCGACCTCTAGTTATGATACGCACAGCTCTCGGATCTGACCTCTATCAGAGTATGGTGATACCGCGCTTGATGACACCAGTAGTCGCCATAGTCGACAATATCCAACAGCTCGAGATCCCTGAAACGACCGTCCAAAACTGAGTGACTTAACACATACTATATCAACCTTTTCAGAGACCTGTGTCAAGGTCAAAGAACTCCATTCGTCTTCTGCTTTACTCTTACTATGCCAAAGAACAACTTCCCAGTCGTCTCCCGATAAGCGATCAGTCTCAAGCAAAACTGTAAATTTGACAGAATCAATGCCTGCTTCTATGACGGTAGCTTGTCCCAGAGGAGGACTGCACACCAGTTTGGCAAACATATTGTCGTCTTTCTGCTCTAGTTTTGTTCCTGGGTTGTCTTTCTCCACTTCCTTCTTCCGAATCGGCCAAGCGACTATTCTTTCAGGAAGTTTGAAGGTGATCTGACCCGCAAAGGGATTGAATATTTTAGACCCTGTCATGCGGGGCTGACTACTACAACTGCGAGTTGCAGTTGCTCCTTCTCAATGTTGCAACTCAGCAGCAGAGGAAGAGAAGCAATTTAAAAGAAACCCCGTGCATTTATATGTACTCGTTCGTACATGTGGTGCTCAAGGATAGGCCGAAAATAGTAGCTGGGTCATGCAGACATCCGCATCCCCGTTCAGTGCACAGGTCGTTGGGTGTTCCAAGTGTTTTAGTTTTAAACGCGTCCTCCATCCATTTCGCGTTTAACCCTTTAACTCTTTACCAAACTCGATTATCACAGTTATGGACGACATTTTGGACCGCCTCAATCCAATGGGGTCAAGAAGCAAACATGTGGCTACCAAGGCGTTGGATCCCTCAGAGGTCCAAAGTATTCTTGCAACCTCTTACAGAATTACGAAACGCAAGATTAAGGCTAAAAGGCCTCAGTTGAGGTAACATTTTGGCGGTCGTAAAAGGGAAGCATTTGCTGATAAATGAGCAGCAACATGGGTCTTCGAACGGTCACGATCAAAATCGGTCCCAAAGCCAAAGCGTTCAATATCCACGAAAATCTCCTTACCCAATGCTCTCCATATTTTCGGAAAGCTTTCAAAGGTCCGTGGAAGGAAGCCCAGGCCCGTGAAATGACATTGGAAGATGTCACGGAACGAACCTTCGATATGGTCCTGAGATGGATCTACTCCCAGAAACTGTGCCGTCCACAGGCAACCCGAGATGCACATGAAGTCACCATTAAGCAGACCAAGTTCAATCCAGCCGCTTTGGAAGAATCAACGCATCCTCAGGCTCGCTACACCACTGTGACTATTCCGCTCGCCGATTTTAATGAGGCGACAATGGGAAAGCACACAGACAAGGATATAATTTCGCAGTTATATCGCCGTGGCCAGGCTCTTGCTTATGACTTCGAGTATCCTGAATATTTCCATTTCGACGACTTGTTGGATCTGGCTATCTTCAGCAACTTTTACGACTTTCCCCAACTCCACACCGATGTCATAAAGTTGTGGCAGCAGCAGAGCGAATTGAAAGGGGGAAAGACGGTTCACTGCAATTTCGCTACTGTTCTGCGTGCCTATGAAGCACTGCCGGAAGACTCGAGCATGTGTAGACTTATTGCACACACCTATGCCGCGCTATGGCAAATCGGATCGGACGAAGACATCAAGTTCATTCGTGAGGAAGCCCCTAAAGCATTTGTGACGGAGGTGATGCTTGCAAAATCGCAGGACCGCCTGGCAGATTACGATCCGTGTGATGTTTTGCCGGACTACGTGAGCAACCCTTGTTTGTTTCATGATCACCTTGAGACCGAGGACGGCATTTGTGTTGCCAGCGGTGAGAATGCATCAAAGATCAGGCCCCCTCCTCATTACACCTCCTGTTCGGATGCATCCAGGGTCAACGCACCGCCTTATCCAGTTTCACACCCCTACATTTACGACTCCTCCTCAGATGACTCACATCACTTAGACGACTCGGACGACATCGACAGCGAGTTTGAGCGCGAGATCGAGGCACATGCTAGCCACTTCTGAAAGAAGCACGGCAAAGCGTTTTGGCATGCACAAGGACCGTACTATCCGCCCACTGTTGAAGAGAGAGAAGGTAGCAACCCGATACGGGATGGATGGCGGCGGATTGAGGATAACAACATGACTTCATTTCGTGGACTTCAAAAAGATGGTCTTAAACGAGCGTACTCTTAGTAGGGTAGCCACTTCATTCCGATCAATGTAATAATATCTTCAGTGCTTCCTGCTTTGATTTCCCTCTTAAAATTTCTAGAGCGATCCGAGAACGCACAGGCCAAGAAACCAAGCTCATAGCAAGCTTTCTAATACCCACAACATCTGCAATACGAATGTTCTGCTCTCCAAGGCTATAATATCGCTGGACTTGGAGCTTCGCATTTCTACTTTTATGTAGGTATTACAGCCTTTAAGCTAAGTGTGCTACCTCATAATCTGCTTGCTTCCTATCATATCCTAGCTCCATGCATAGACTTCCATTGTACTCTCAAGTGGTCCAAAATCTTGCGTCTCGTTTTGGTCATTATTACCGGAGCTCATATAGTATGAAGAGTCTTTCCCAAAATGGATAAGCTCAGCCTCATCCGGTACAGGGGTGGTCAGGGTCTTTTAATCGCGTCTCGCGCCTCGCTTTTCCATCTTCGTCAAACAAATGTTCTACAACCTTTTGCAATCATATATATCACTACCTCAATTAAACAATCATGGCTAAAGCCAATGCAGCTAAGAAAGGCAAAGTTCTCGGGAGCTCTTCACGCATCACCAAACGAAGCACCGACGTCAAAAAACCTCGCGTGAGGTGAGTTTCCACTTTCGAATGCCGCTTTTCAAACTGCAAAGCTAACGGGCGTGCAGTTCCCTTGGCTCTCAGACTGTGACTATCAAAATTGGACGCGATGCAAAGCCTTTCGTCATACATGAAAACCTGCTGGTTGACTGCTCCCCCTACTTCAAGAAAGCCTTCCGTGGTAGCTTCAAAGAGGCTGACGAGAAAGAGATTTGGCTTGAGGATGTGTCCGAACGAACATTTGAATAGTTACACAATGGATCTATACCCAAATACTCCGTAAACCGGAGACAGTGCGGGACCCGAAAAACATTGTCTTGATACGTAGCCATCTCGAGACTGCTAGCTCAGGCGGGGACCGCGGAAGAGAAATGACAAAATTTGCCGATCTGGACGATGCCCAGAAAGAATGCTACAGTCAAATGCCGGCCTTTGACAAAGAAAATGGACGTTTTGATCGCGGAAGATTCATGGCCTACGGCGTTCATTTCGCATCGAAATGGGCATGGGACGATCTGCTTGACGTTGTGATATGCGCTGACAAGTACGACATCACCCACCTCAAGACGGATGCGCAGAAGCTATGGATACAAAACATGGACGTCAATGACCTCTACCCCAATTCCAACAAGTGCAAAACGAGTCAATGGCATTGCAGCTCCAGTACTGTCTCTCATGCTTTCGAAAACTTACCCGAGGACTCGAGCTTGTGCACACTAATAGCGCACACGTACGCACACTTGTGGGAAATCAATTGTTCACCTGCCCACGGCAAAGAAGAAACAGGAAAATTGGACAAAGTAGACGGACGATTCATCCGGGAACTCGCGCCTAGGCGTTTTCTTGCTGAAATGTTGCTTGCAAAGACATACCTCAGTTATAGCAGCTGCAAAGGTCAGAAACCTGCTCCACCATGGGAGACTAACCCTTGCCAATACCATGATCATCTTGATAATGCAGAGCTTGAGGCTTGCGAGAAGGCTAGGATCGACGAGCAAACAGCTCGCAAGACCAGAGCCAAAGTTTCTCTCGGCACGATATAAATAGAACTTGTGCAATTTCTCTGCGTCCAGCCAACCGTTGTATGGGGAATTGAGGGAGAAAAACGAATGGTAGTTCAAGCTGAATGCATGAAAATAATACCTTTTTGAACTAAAAAGACATAGCATTACGCTGTCTACAATTTGTTACTAAGGGACTGTATTCTCTATGCAGCTAGATCTGAACTGTAGTGTCTAAGTGTTTTCCTTGAACAACTATTTCAAGAACCTACTCTGGTCGGATAACTATATATGGAAAGCTCCACAATCAAGTCGGTCAAGCTTTCGGACACATTAAATACCAGGAAAGAGAAGACGAAGCGGTGTAAATTGTTTTTACAATGGTTGCCCACTTGCAATCTTTTCCAACATAGATACCTTCCATTATACTCGTATATATGTGGTCCCGATCCGGTAAGGCTCGATCTGAGAGTGTAGATGTCATCGCGAGTTTCAACGCTACTACATGCTGTATTATTATTCCCCACCACAATATCATCAACTCCACATCATCGTTATAGCTACACATAGTGGTTAAACGTCCTGGAAGATACCCTATCAACAATATACAGCTTGTTCTATTGTGTCCAAAATAGATAATAAACATACCGCTCGCCTTCGCAAACACTTATTACTTTCTTCCATCCGTAATCCATAATCATGTCCAACTCCGGGGCTCCCATGCCCTCGTCCTTTGACGACGATGTGTATGTATACACCAACTGCAACTGTTTTGTACTCAACAGCAACTAACAAACCCTACCTTAAAACAGCGACTTCTACTCCGAATCGCGCTGGCAAAAATTCACCCGCAAACTCTACCAAGAACCCCTCGTCCCCCTAGGCTGCGGCCTCACAGTCCTCGCCCTCATAGGCGCCACCCGCGCCATGCGTTCCAACGACCACGTCCGAACAAACATAATGTTCCGCCGACGAATCTACGCCCAAGCCTTCACAATCGTAGCCATCGTCGCAGGATCCACCTACTGGAAAGGCGATCGCGAAAAGCGGAAAGAATTCGAGGAAGTAGAAAAGGAGCGCAAAAGAATTGAGAAGAGGGAGAAGTGGCTTAATGAGTTGGAGTTGAGGGACAAGGAGGATAGGGAGTTTAAGGAACAGGTACTGGGACGGAGGATGGGGAGTCAACGGGGGGATGTTATGGCGTCTGCGCCGGATGCGCCGTCTACTTCGGGGAGTGTGAGGAGAGAGATTGAGAAGAAGAAGAAGGGTGCTGTGGAGGCGGCTGCGGCGAGGGAGGGGGTTGTTGTGGGGGGTTTTGCGGAGGAGGAGCCTAAGAAGGGGAAGAAGGGTGGGAAGATTATAGGGTCGGTGAGGGATTTGTAGATGAGATGGAGTCAAATTGCACATATGTAGGATTAGGAGTACATTTAGCGTTTGGATTGGCATGGGACAGCTCCCGATGCAAAACATATTATCTATTCACAAAAATTGATATCATTGCAAACGTGGTAAATCAGACAGAAATTAAATTGTATTGCAACACTAGAGACACCATACCCCAGAAACAAAACGCCGTGTAGTTCCTAGAAAAGGCCGAAAAGGCACAAACACAGCATGAACAAGGAGGCCTAAAAGAGTGAGAACAGATTCTCCTCCATCTCAAAGGAATATGCCCAGTCTTGCGCTCTAATATCTCCGCCATCCGCGCGCTGCTGGTATACAAATAAACAAGGTCGAATGCAGCAGAGATTCATAAAATATAGCACCCAGTCTGCAATCCCTTCAACAGTTGCACCCCCCTGCTCCTTGTGTGCTATGTGCCTCGGGTCTCAGATCCACCCCGGGTCTGGTAGCTGAAGCACGCATGCTTCGCGGTCCGGCTTGATCGAGAGGCAATTTCTTTGCGATTGCTGTGAACAGTTCCTTTACGTTCTCCGATGTCTTTGCTGACGTTTCAAAGAAAAGTAATCCGGAGTCTTTGGCGTATTGTTCGGCGTCGGCGGTGGGGATGGCTCGTTTATCGGGGCTGTCGGTTACGAGATCTAATTTGTTGCCTGCGAGGGCGATAATGATATTTTCGTTTGCTTGTCGTTGTAGTTCTTTTACCCAGGCTTTGGCTTTGTCTAGTGACGACTTTTTGGGGGCGGTCAGGGATTGAATGCAGTTTATGTTGGATTAAAGGTACGTACAGCTTGTGTGATATCATAGACTACTACAGCACAGTTTGCGTTTCTGTAATACATGGGTGCCAGTGACTTATATCTTTCCTGTCCTGCTGTATCCCATATCTCAAACTTGACTGTGGTAGATTCGTCGAGGGCAATCGTTTGAGTGAGAAAAGCGGCGCCGATTGTGGATTCTCTGTAGTCGTCGAATTGATCCTAAGGGAGTATGAGTACTGGAATAGTAAAGTGTAGATAAACAGAAGTGAATAAGTACATACTTTAACAAATCGCAATACTAATGAACTCTACAAGGCCTTCGGTCAGTATCAGAATCCCAAACAAAGATAAAGAGGTTCTACTTTTCCCACAGCAGATTCGCCTGAGTTCAGTACGTTAGCGAACATCCACAGGTATAACATGTATACAAAAACCTACCTAACAGCACCAACTTGAACTGAGCAAAGCGTGAGTTAGAAGCACCAGGCCTGCCGCCTTGTGGATTCCTAGCAGCCATGGTTGTGATCGTTGGGCGGTAGTCCGTAAACTTTAGAGGGTGTAGCAGCCGATGGTCCCAGTGCTACAGAATAAGGCGTGATTCGTGAGCTCTTGGTGGTGAATAGCGGGTTGGTGGATGAGCAAGAAAGTTGTTGGACTTGCAGTTCGTCACTGCCGCTTCTGAAAGTCGGGAAGACGCACGGATAATCAGAAGTGTGGCGGTGTTCCATACATCGTGGCGTTCCTTCCCTGTTTGGAGCTATACCATCTTGTCCGACCTTTCAAGCTTACAAACGGAAGTCTTCCACTGCAAACGATTCGAAGATATCAATCTTATCGCGGAACTTGAGGGACACCATGGCAGCTGTTTTACCCTTTCGGGACATTAATGTTCACGCTTCCAACAAATACTATGCTTTCTCATCACCTTCGACCCCTTCCGCTCCTACTCTGGTAGTGGATAGACCTTCTGGAGATCTGCGATTGAACGATGAGAAGCTACTGGGATCAAAGAGAGTCTCGAGTATTGCTGGCATACTGGGAATTATCAGCTTGCGACTAGGTATCATCAAGAAATATTGGAATTCTTGAACTTGACTAATCGGAGCAGATAAATACATCATAGTAATCACCAAAGCCCATCCAGTTGGTCGCATCAAGGGGAACATGATATACAAAGTTCTGGCGACCGAGTTTTTACCACTGCGGGAAAGTCAACTACACGATGCCGACGAAGACAACTATCTCAAGCTCCTAAAGACTCTCATCAAGACAGGACCAATGTACTTCTCCTATACCTTCGACCTGACAAACAGCTTTCAGCGTCAAACAGAGACTGACGTTTCCATACCGATGTGGAAACGCGCAGACGATCGCTTCTTCTGGAATAGATTCATCCAATCTGATCTGATAGATTTGCGGGTTGGAAAGAGCAGATTTGGACAGCACAGGGAACAACCAGGTGTAGACCCGTTTATACTTCCGGTCATGTTTGGGATGATGGAGATTAGGAATACTTCTGTTAAGGGGAATCCATTCACGTTTGTCATAATCACTCGACGATCACGGCATCGAGCTGGAACGCGCTACTTTTCAAGAGGTATCGATGAGGATGGGAATGTGTCCAATTTCAATGAGACGGAGCAGGCTATCATATTGAATGACCAGTCGTCGAAAGGACCCGTCAGCTATGCTGGAGATCAAGGTGTTCAAAACAATAAGACTGGAGGACGGGAGGCGCAAGTTCTATCATATGTTCAAACAAGAGGCAGTGTGCCGGTGTATTGGGCGGAAGTCAACACCCTCAAGTACACACCCAAAATTCAGATTCGCGGTGTAGAAAGCGCAACCCTGGCAGCAAAGCGCCATTTCGATCAACAAATCCAGCTCTACGGAGAAAATTACTTGGTAAATTTGGTCAATCAGAAGGGACGCGAAAAGCGCGTCAAAGATGCGTATGAGCAGATTGTACGGCAAGTGATGACTTCGCCGGCAGAAGCGATCGAAGGCGACAGGATTACCTCCGAGAAATTTGACGTTATCGAACCTCAGCGCATCAAGAGCACATTCGATCACCTCCACTACGTCTACTTCGACTTCCACAACGAAACCAAAGGCCTACAATGGCACCGCGCAAAACTACTACTTCAACAACTCGAACAACCAATTCTCCAAGGTGGATACTTCCGCGGAGTAGACATGCCAGGCCATGTGGATGGCAAAATGGAAGTCCGCAACAAGCAAAGCTGCGTTGTCCGGACAAATTGCATGGATTGCCTCGATCGAACGAATGTCGTGCAAAGTATGCTCGCTCGCTACATCCTCACACGTATGCTCATCGACCTGGGAGTCCTCCACGAAGGAGAAGTAGCATCCGATGACCGCGCCTTTGAACACCTCTTCCGCAACGTATGGGCCGACAACGCAGACGTAGTCAGTAAATCCTACTCCGGCACCGGTGCCCTCAAAACCGACTTTACGCGCACAGGCGAACGCACCAAGCGCGGCGCCCTGAACGACGGCGTCAACTCCGTAACACGGTACCTAAAGAATAATTTCGCCGACGGACCTCGACAAGACGCTTTTGATTTATTTCTCGGGGTGTATAGACCTTCTACCACATCTGTGGGAAATGCAGGGTTACTCGTTGATAGGAGACCACTCGTTATACAAAGTATCCCTTATGTACTCCTCGCTTGTATTTTTCTTATCCTTGTGGGTGCATTTGCTAGGAGGGATGCTACCGCTGTAGTGTGGCCGTTTCGGTTGGTTATGATTACGGCGTTTGTGTTTGCGGGGATGTCGGGGCATTTTATTTTTAGTCATGGGCCGTTATATGTGAGTGATCCCTTTCTCAGTTATGAGACTAATTGCTAATGAAGTATACAGGTCAATTGGCCGAAACTGATTCCTCGTCCTTGGGGGACGGAGGCCTATGAAGAGGCTCTCAGTCAAGCGAGACAAGAACCTGTTATTGGGAGTTTTGTGCGGACGCATGAACGGGGAAGGAGTGATGCTAGGTTAGGATTCATGGAGGAAGGGAAGAAGAGGATTGAATAGATCGTTGGCTGATTTTCGTTTTCTCTTCTTGTCTAGGGTTCATAAATCGGCGAAGAAGCACGCTTAGGTTGTGCTGGTGGTTTTTGGAACATTATCAAAGAATTGTATAGATATAGGATGTTACTGTCGTGTGCTGTGGCTTTAAAGTAGTGTTGGTGGACTTTACTTTTTCTTTCTTTCTTCGACCTCGAAGGAAGTTGATATGGTATGATAATATTAATTGATTCTTGAACAAGGGAATTGCTTCCTTCGGTATTGAGTTCCAAACATTCGGGGGGTGAGAGGAGATTATATTCTACCCTCTACCCTTTACCCTTTACCCTTTACCCTCTATCCTATGTACAATATGTGGGGTCAAGGGAGGGACCTAAGATGGCGCTGTCATACGGATCGTGATCAAAACTACGCGTGGCTTTGTTAAGCGTGCTGATTTCATATAATATCGGGACGCACCTCGTACCCGACTTGAAGTTTTGATTGATATCCTTACAAAAAAATGATGGCATGAGCCGGAAGTTCCGACTGGGTTAGGCTTCACATATACTGTTCATCCCCACATCTCGCTGTAACGATACTCTACGAAGAAGAATAGGCTACATTCATTTAATCTCACCAACCACATGTTATCGTTAGGCTGTACAATCGTTGTTACAGCTCTTTGTGGAAAGCGGGCGCTAACCAAAGGTGGGGAAGACTCTATCTAATGCTAGGTCTGCCATCTTCCTCGAGAAGGACACCGATAATGCGTTTGCACCTACTAGCATCAATTTATGGGCATACAGGTAGGTACTCCCTATACCAATGTGTAACTCCTCAATGATGCTATAATATCGTTTTCGGACCGCTATGTCCAAACTATATTAGACTGGAAGTATTACGCTGAACAAAATCGTGCCGATCGCTCATAGTCTCTACTAAACCCATCATTGTGCAACAGAGCCATCCGGACATGTGAAAGAGGATTACTTCAAGATATATAACCTTTGGCTCACTGACCATCCAACTGCGCAGCCATTGCGTTTAGTCTGATCTTACCGGGTTCCTCTACCTTCAGCTTTACTCCTCATTCAATTCAAAAAGCTCATGATAATTACTTGCTTTCATGGCACCGATCCATCTAGGTCTCATAGGACTCAGTTCGCTCACTGGAGAGAAGCCTGCTACGTAAGTCACCGCAAGGTCCTATGCCAGTTAGCCCACGTAACCAACAAGTGACCAGCCCAGGAGATGGATGGGCTGCGAGCGCTCACCTTCCCTATCTCCTTTCCTCACCCCGCTACGAGATCACCGCATTATGTAACTCCTCAGTGGAATCCGCAAAGAAAGCTGTTGAGCACTACAATCTCCCTGCTACAACCAAGACTTACGGCTCACCCGAAGACATAGCCAATGATCCAGACGTTGACCTCGTAGTCTGCTGCGTGCGCGTAGACCGCCACTACAAATTAATAAAGCCTGCTTTGGAGAAAGGCAAAGACGCTTTCGTGGAATGGCCTCTGGGAGCGAATCTACAAGAAGCAGAGGAAATGGCTGCTATCGCCAAAAAGAGCGGCAGTAAGACATTCGTGGCATTACAAGGACGTATGGCGCCGGAAACACAAACGATCAAGAAATTGGTGGAGAGTGGAAAGATAGGCCGTGTTTTGACAGCGACAATCACGGCGGATTGCATGGGCATGGGAGCCGGATTTGAACCATCGGGGGTTGACTACATGGCGAAAAGGACGTGGGAGGCAATCTTCTCACCATCATCCTTGCTCATCGCGTCGATAATGTCCTTTACGCTTTGGGAGAATTCAAAGATTTTTCAAGTTTACTGGCAACTCGATTCCCATAATCACAATTACTCACTGCGCAAGGGAAACCAAACGGTATGATCAAGAAGGAAACACCAGATCAAATCTTTGTTCAGGGTACACTTGCCCAATCAGGAACACCTTTATCAATACACGTTCGTGGTGGTAAACCATTCAAAGGCAATCCCGGCGTACGATGGGAAATCATCGGGGAGAAGGGGGCTTTCCATCTGACCAGCTCACCTCTTACCGGTGATGTTAAATTAGAGTTGTACGATCATGGGACGGATGAGGTCGAGATTGTTGAGTGTAAGTATCCTGAAGCGGTGAGCGATATTGCGCCCACGGCTAGAAACACGGGTTTGGTGTATGAGGGGTTTGTTAAAGGGGTGGGGAGGGATGGGGCAATGGTCGATTTTGAGGAGGCTGTGCTTAGGCATAGGTTTATTGATGAGGTTTGGAGAAGTAGTGAGGAGGGGAGGGTGAGGAGTTATGTTTGATTCTTTGAATGTTTTATTAGCCATATTGAATGAAAGAAGCACGTTGAGTGAGCCTATTTACCAATCTGTGTCTCTCTGAGATGCATAAATTGTGGATCAAGCAAGTTGAGATAGTTTGTTGCTATCAGTAAAGTAGGGGTAACAAAATCGAGTATAACACCCCTTCCTAATTCAGCGGACCAATCACTTCGCACGCTGCTAAAACAACATCTCGCCTTCGACTACTCTACACAATTAGACACCACCGAAGATGCGGAGATTGGGTTGAAAAACTTTGCTTGACTTGAAAACCAAATGGAGGCTACCAACGGCACCAGATTTCAAGTTGCGGACCCCTTGCACGATTGAACTGCTTGCTATTGAAAATTTCTCCACGGGGAACAAACTTTTCGTACCATAGATACTACGATACCATTTCTCGACACCTCATTCATTGCTTACTTGAGCCATCTTCCTCCCTTGTTCTACTGTTGGCATCATCCGAAGTTTTTCAAATTCCATTCTTCATTATATTCATATTCTATTTGCGCCCCACGCTTTCGAATATTCTGCTCTGATCCAGCACCCAATTTTTCCTTCCAGTCACTTGACCGAGCAATGGCACACTTACTTCCAGATTTCAACTTTCCAGAATCTAGGGTGCTTATCATAATTACTGGGGGTACGATATGCATGAAGAGGAGTGAGAATGGGCTTGTTCCGGTATATTCTACTACTTTGACCACAATCCCTACAGCTTTGGCGTTATAGGAATATCAAACATGAAGGGTTAATATTGTCTAGGCCACAAACTTTCTCAAATTTGGACTCGCACCATTTCCAACCTTCAACGATGGCTCATACCCAGAACCATTAGAAATAGTTACAGACGACAACGGCACCAAGAAAGCAGTTCAGAGTCTTAGAACCCCAATCAGTGCATATGAGAGGCGGATACGATATGCAATCCTCGAATTTGAAACACTTCTGGATAGCAGCTCTATCGATGCCGAAGGATGGGATCTCATCGCCAAATCCATATATCGAAACTATCAGCTCTTCGATGGTTTCGTTGTGCTGCATGGAACTGATTCATTGGCGTATACAGCATCAGCATTGAGTTTTATGCTTCAGAATCTCGGGAAACCAGTCATTCTCACGGGCTCTCAATCACCCATGTTGGAATTGCAGAATGATGCCACAGATAACCTTCTCGGCTCGCTGGTCGTTGCAGGTCATTTCATGATCCCCGAAGTATGTCTATTTTTCAATTTCAAATTATTTCGGGGGAACCGTACAACCAAAGTATCAGCAGATGACTTCGCAGCATTCGCCTCCCCTAACTTTCCTCCTTTAGCAACAATCAGTTCTCAAAAGACGAATGTTGACTGGAGTCGTGTATATCGACCAAAGAAAATGCAACCTTTTACTATACAAAGCAGACTGGATACTGCACACGTGGCTTGTCTGCGGGTCTTTCCCGGCATCCGACCAGCCATGGTAGACGCAGTCCTGAAAATGGAGGGCTTGAAAGGTCTCGTTCTAGAAACATTTGGCGCTGGAAATACTCCAGGAGGGCCAGATTCAGCACTTACTCGGATTTTGGCCGATGCTGTCAAGCGTGGCATAGTTATCGTTAATGTTACGCAATGTCTGAGTGGCAATGTAAGCCCGCTCTACGCTCCGGGAACAGCATTGGGGAAGGCAGGAATTGTGTTTGGTCACGACCTAACGAGTGAAGCTGCTCTTACCAAGCTTTCCTTCCTCTTAGCTCTGCCAAATAACACACCCGAAGATGTGGCGCGGCAAATGTCTCTTTCACTCTCTGGTGAGCTCACTGAGTCTTCCAGAACACACTTCCAACATCCTCCAGCAGATAGTGGGACTCTTTCACCAGAACTAACAAGTTTGATTGCTCTTGCATACGCGATCCGCGATGGAGACTTGGAAGCTGTCCGTGGTGTCATCCGAAGCGAATCCAGATGGCTTCTGAATGATACCGATTATTCTGGCAACACTCCCATGGTGAGTTTCGAGATCTTCTTACTTTGAGAAGGCAGACGTCGTTCTCGTGACGGATTTTGCAGAGATCTTAGACTAGAAATCTGCCTTCATGTTTTTTTTTATAGTACAGTTCTTTTGTATTAGAGGCTAACCAGATTAATCACAGCACATCGCAGCAACATCACCAAACACAGATATCCTCCGCGAATTCCTCACCCAAGGCGCTTCGGTCCACCTACGGAATCGAGAAGGCAAAACGCCCCTATTCCTGGCAGCCAACGCTGGTTTGAAAGAACAGATCAAACTATTGCGAGAAGCTGGTGCGCATTTGCATTCAGATGAGACCAGTGCTGCGAGGCTGCAGCTTAACACGAGCGGTGATGCGGAGAGTTGGCAAGAAGCTGGTATTGACCAGGTGTGACATAATTTAGGACGGTAGAGGCGTTTGGAAAAATACCTTAGAAAAGATAATATCTGAACTTTATTTGGTGCTTTGATCTTATTTACTACTTGAGGTTTATTTATAGCGTAAAGGATTGTGGATGAGGTGAAAAAGTTCAGAATTCAGTACCATGAGTAAACATGCATATCACATCAAGGGAAATGCATTGCTCAGTGGGCAGATGGCAATGTACTATCGAATACGTTGAAAAGGTAATGAAATGCTTTCGAGTCACGATAGTTCAGGAACTATTATAGAATCGTATTGTCGAAACGGCGAGACTATCATAAAGTACAAAGGAGTAAAAATGCATAAGAGGATCTGTGGAATATCCTATCTCTGTCCTTATATCTCAAGTTACAATTCGGGCATAAGCCCCATCAGCTCTACTATATACACACAAACGCGATCCATCACACCCGGGTTTGATAACGCTAGACATACTCCGTGAAATGCTGTTATGAGAGTAAAGGAAATCTCTTTCAACACCCAGACCCATTTGAACTCCTCGCAAAGTAGTACGATAATCAAAATATACTGCCCTTGCCCTTGAATGCGAAATCAAAAACCAAAGAACAAAAACCAATGCGGCTAGATTTTAACCTGACGCCGAAGGCTGATTTGGCGCATTAGCGGGAGGCTCTCCTTGTCCAACAACCTGCGTAGGCGCTACCCTCCTCTTTTTGACTTCCTTTTTATCATCATCAGCACCAGAGTCTGCTTCCCTCTTTCTGCTTTCTCCACCCTCAACGCTAGATTCAACTTCCGACTCTCTCCGCGTGGCGAAGCTCCCAAAGTTACTAACAGAACTACTTGCACTATGAGTGCGATGGCCACTCCCAGATCCAGGAACACCACCACTAGCCATTGGCGTCTCCGGAGGTGTCCAGAGTGGCAAATTTCCTGGTACTGGTCCTGACTGAGCAGCTGCAACACTTCCGATGTTACCCATCGTGGGTGTGGAGTTCATCATCATGCTTGAGTCGCCAGAGTTATGTTGCACGAACGAGGCTATTGACGATGTGGACATCGATCGTGCGGGACTGGCAGGACGGGCTGGAGTAAATGTGGATGGCGATGCTGGAAACCCGGCTGCTGGTTTGGTAAGTGAGGGAGGATTAGCATTGACAGGTGTGGTGTTTGTTGTGGATTGTTGAGATGAGACATTGGTGTTGATGTTCGAGGTTGTTGGATGATGTCGTGTTGCGATTGTGCCTTGGTATGTAGAACCTAGCTCTCCCGGTGCGAATGTCAGGCACGAGCAGAAGCCATCGGAGGATGACATGAATAGTGTCAGGCCATCGTTAGCCCTGGAAAGACGTTAGCATAATGTTCTGAAAGCCAGTAAATATGTCGTCTTACCATGTCAAATCCGTAAATGTGGTGAAATGCAGATTGCTCACAACACACAGTGGTTTAGTCTGCTGAGTGTCATATACATAAACTGCATCTGCAGTGGCAACTGCATATATCATCCGATAAGGCAAGCCGAAGGCGAGTGGTGGACCGGCGGGCAGATTCGAGGTGGAAGGCGTATCGATGTCTGAGCCTTTTGGTGATGGAGCTGCCATGCTTGGAGAAGGCGAAGGCGCGCTTGTGAAAGGAGGAGGATCCATGGAAGAACTTGCAGTAGTCGCCTTTGAGGGTAATGCAGGTTCAGGGAGGGCGGGAATGTCTGGGTCAGCTGATGAGGTATCGACTGTGATTTGCTTGGTAGGCGCTGCAGATGAGCCTTGCCGGAGATTATAGTAGACAGGCGAACATTTGACAGCGATCGACGGTTTCTTGTGGCCTGGCAGGTAGGCAACTGGAGGCTTATTCAGGCCTGCTCTTGTGTATATGTATACAGTATTGATAATCTCATCGGGTAGTTTTGCAATGGTGCCTTGGCTGTGCGACAGTCGGTATTGGCCAGCTGGGGTGAAGAGCAGACTACCATCGGGTGCGAAAGTTAGGCGTCGGAAGAACGAGGAGAATTTGTCCTCTCCGGCATAAATGGGCTCATTCCGGAATCCTATTCCGTTCAGACTTGGAGAATTGCCTGGCATTACAGCGGGTAACGGGAGTGAGGGTGCGGGAGAAACAGATCTCCGCATTGATGGTGATGAGCCAAATGACGAGCGGCGACTGTGAGATGTGGGAGGCGGATTCATTGGCAAAGCGAGACTCTGTGGCGTGCCTGGTGCGGATGGTACTGGAGACCCAATGGGATGAGAAGAATTTTCTGCGAATGACGCCCTATGGTTGCTGAAATCTGGTGGAGCAGGGCTGCTCGACGATACCCTTCGGGATGGCAAGTCCATTCGGTCCATCCGAGAAATTCTATGTGGATTTGTGAGGGTGTATTGGCCTTCCTTGGTCTTGAGTGTATATATATGAACAGAGCGATCTGATGATTGTGTCGCAACATATTCGTTCAAGGGATCCCAAGCAACGCCTTGCACAAAATGATTATGCTCCGCAATCTGTCGAACAATCGAGCCTGTGAATTATTTAGTCCTTCAAACTGTGGAAGAGGGGGCCCTACAGTGCAGAGGAATTTACCTCGTTGGGCATCATATATTCGAGCAACATTGTCCATACTGCCGGTAATGAAATGTTCTCCGTTCGGCGACCATGCTAGATCGTATATTTCCGAACCCATTGACCTGAACATATGTTTTATCCTCCACGTCTCCTTATCTTCGAGTCCATCCTCGCCAAAGGCGGGGCGTTCCTGGTGCTCGGAAGGCACCCATAGCAGGATGTTTCCATCATCTCCAGCGCTGGCTATACACTCGCCTGATCAAAGTTAGTTACGAAGAAATTAGAGCTGCTGAAAAGAATTGTCTACCTTTTGGACTCCACCGGACTACATTTACTGTGCCTGTGTGTTTGATAAGAGTGGAGAGATAGGTGACCTTGCGATCCTCCCCAACGGCTTCGACCTTCCATAGCTGCGCATATCATCAACAAGTGCCAAATTCAGTGGGATTCTTCACATACTCGAACATTATTATCACCTCCAGCTGTCGCCAATCGACCTTTTCCGTGCGGCTCAAAATGGGAGCTGAAGATTGGAGCTCCAGCGTCGTGCCACTGCACAAGCAATGGTGCCGCCTTCATCCCGGATTAAGAGCTTAAGAGCGTCCTCAATTGCAGTTAAAATGGTGGATGAATTTTGATCATAGACTTTGTGACAGTCTTGCAGCACAGAAAATGGCGGATTCGAGCAATCGTCGGGGCGGGGAGTCGGTTGGATTTATTTGGTCGTGTATGCGGAGAGCCTCTTAAAAGCGGAGCGGGCAGCCTTAAGGAAGCTGGAAGCTGCACTAAGCCCAGATGTAAGGATCGTGATCAATCAGCTCCTGCAGAGTTGCATGTGGCCGGGGCAATCGGGGTTTCTGATAATACAACTTACAAAGGAAGAGAAATTAAGCGGTAAGGATTCATGTATGGAGGCTGGAACGCATCAATTTGTGTTGGACAATCACTCCAGCCCGTCACCTTGAACGCTTCTTCGAAACACGAGATTCACGCGCGCCAGTCCACTTCGGGTTTGATGGATACAAGAATTCCAACAGCCTCCTACTCTGCAGAGCGCACAGTCAGAACCCGCCAGCAAATCAACTCAACTACGCACATATTGCCATTTCCATCCCAAACAGCGTTGCTTTCTGGCAGTACCGTTCAGAACCGTGGCCTGCCGCCAGCGTATCAGCATGTCTTCTGCTTCAAACGAACTCCAATGCTCCTGCCACACGCCATCCCCCGGTTAACTGCTTTCAAACGCCAGTACCTTCAAATACTGTATCTGGTGGAGCAGCTAACCCCCACAAGCACAATTATTGGGCCTTCGGACCCATACTCTGCTTGACATATATATGCTCCATGGTTGTAACGAAGCGAGATTTGCTACTTTTCTCCTTGTTACCCTCATTACTCTACGAGTCTAGCGAAAGATCAAACGCACCTTCAACTCAAGCTCCGCCTTTGCGTCTCCAATTCAAAAGGGTAATATATATAGCGACAATCTTTCGGCTTCACAACATCTCCTTGATTATACTGATAATACTCGCCATCAGATGCGGTTGGAGGATTCTCCGTTTGTGTGGGGCTTTGTGGGGGAGGATAGAGTGCGGGAGCCCCGACCAACTTATCTTATTTTTTCTAATTCTATACTTCGCCCACAAGGGTTTCGGACGTAGGATCTGGATCTTTCTAGGAAAACATGTCGCGACCAGGACTCCCACCTTCACGGGCTCCAGACTAAAACGCCGAGCACATTGCGCTTACCCATCTCGCAGCGCGACCCCAAAAGTATATTAACGTACTCCCTCTTGGGGTTTGAGAGCCGGATATACGAACGCCGAAATACTAACCCACAATTACGATACTGGCGTTCTTAAAACTAAATAAGCATACTCACGGCTTCTAGTACTATCTATCGTATCTAGAACTAGAGCAAGTAGGAACACTATGCTTGCTTTGGTATAAATAAGGAATCCGAACCATTCCGGAATCCCAGATCCTGACGGGCTTTCGTAGCACCTGGGGAGTACAAAAATCACTGGCTCCCTTCTACGATGAGAAATGGTGATATAAGTCTTGCTTCTCCAGATGCTGGGTCTAACAATAGCGTTGTCTGCTTCTTTCATTCCAGATTGAAATGTCCTGGATTTATCACCTGTTTCAACCACACTAATCAGCATTAGTTCGAGACCGAAATCAAGAGACATCTCATTTTGAATCAATGTCGGAGTCAAAGGCGAGAATTCCTTTCTTTATCGTTGAGACCATCTCAAGTTATGTGAATGCTAACCAGAAAAGCTAATGCTATATAACATTTTACTCAAGATGGCATTCTCAACACACCAAATCAACAACTCCGTAGACCAGATCAGAACATACAACTCCAAAGACTTGCTCTCTCCTTCATAGTTACAACTCCTTTTTCATCCATTCGATAACCTACATACTAAATGTCAGCAGCAAATTTCTCTCCCCTCATGGCCCTTCCGAATGAGCTCCACTTGATGATCATGGAGTCCGATCCGAATATTGCTTTCCAACTCGTCCAAACCAGCTCCCATTTCCGTACCTTATACCGCTCGTTCCACGTCTCTCTGATGAGAGGCTTTCTTCGTCGTTGGACCCCCGAAATCCAAGGTATCATTACGGCTCTCATCCATTTCCGACAGCGTCGCACTTCTGCCCCACCATGGTCGCAGCAGTCCATGCTGATATGTGATTTTGAGCGCGCCATTGCAGACAGCCTGATTCCAGGACTCGACCAGATAATGACAGGATCAGATTTACCATTCAATCCGACCGCCGCAGTTAGTTTCTACGTGGAAGGGCTCACTGAAGTCGAACTTATCGCTAAGCTCTCCATTGACCGCATTCTCACAGACACCGGAATTCATCAAAGGCTTACGCTTCTTCCACCTGTAAGCGTCACTGACACAGAATCCATCCGCATCTACCGTGCCGCTTGGCGCCTGTACTTCTACAGCTTGTTGTACCAGTGTCGTCCTTTCCATTTCTACCACAGCTCGTTCATAAGATTCGTCTTTACTCCTTACGTAGTGGTTTACTTTGGGGCGGGCCAGCAAACGTGCAAAGATGCGTTCATGGCCTCGAGACGTGGCAACAATGGGAAGCTTTTGGATTTTTCGTGTAATTTTGATATAATGTTCGAAGGAATTATTTGGCGGTGTCTGAAATAATACGTATGCTGTAGACTCAAGGTCTCATGGCGTAGATTCATGCGACCCCATAACAAGTAATTGAAACACTCGACCTTGAACCAATCCAAAGTTCAAAACTTAGAATGTAAATAGAATACCTGGCGTCAACCACATCACATACATAACCAAAGCCACACCCCCACTGTGGGCATCAATTTACGATGGACCCAGCCATCCAGAATGATTAACTGACAAGGCCTGTGAGGCCAAGACAGATCTCAGATCTCGGCATGTGCCTTATATAAGGCTAGCTCATCCGAAACAGGAAACACCTCCATGCTGCCTCGGCATGCTGGGATGAATGCTGAACACGACTCGTCCTTTTTACGACCGCAACGATTGCTTTCCTTGTCGGACCGAGTAAATAAAGTGAGCAAGTAAGAGAGCTATATCGTTTTCTGTTGTCACTCTCATCCTGAGGTAAGGTAGCAGGTATTCCACCCATACTGTTTCCAAGAGCAAGCTTGAAGTTTGGTAAGACATGACTCGTGAGTTACCCTTTCTACGACATTGATCTCGTCCCACATGCTCGATGACAATAATAGCTTTCTCGGTTGGGGAGAAGGACACAACTCAGACTAAATACTAACAACAATGTCAATCGTCCAGCCAAAATCCCCCTCACAGTGGGAATCCCAGCCGCCGTAGCCCTCTTCCAATACCTCGACGCCAAATTCCACATCCGCGCCGACCTCTCCCTCCTAGGAATCTACATAAAAGTAACAATCCAAGGCACCCTCCTCGAGCGCAAAGACCTCGTCTCCCCCTTCTACGTCCTCGAGAAATGGGCCCTCTCCCCCACGCACTCCACACGCACCTTCCTCGTCTTCGGCGGCAAGTCATGGACTTACCGCCAAACCTACGAGAACGTCCTCAAATACGGCACGTGGATGAAGGAGAGGTGGAATGTGCAAAAGGGGGAGATTGTGGCTATGGATTTTGTGAATAGTGAGGTTTTTGTGTTTGTTTGGTTTGGGCTTTGGAGTATTGGGGCGAAACCGGCTTTTATTAATTATAATTTGCAGGATAAGCCGCTTTTGCATTGTGTTAAGACTAGTTCTGCTAGGGTTGTTTTCGCGGATGAGAAGGTCAGGGGGAATTTTGAGGAGGCGGAAGTTGCGTCGCAGTTGAGGGACTCTGGGTTCAGGACCAAGGGAGGAGATGTCAAAGTCTGCTTTTTTGATGCGGCTGTGAGAGCTGAGATTGAAGCGACGGAAGCGAGGAGGTTGCCGGATGAAGAAAGAGGAGGCCAGCTGTTGAAAGATATGGCCATTCTGATTTACACCTCTGGGACTACTGGACTGCCCAAACCGGCAGTTGTGAGTTGGGCAAAAGCAGGCTTGGCTGCCAAATTTGTTGCCGAATGGACTCCACTCAACAGAAAGGACGATGTTCTATACACTGTAGGTTTTTTTCAAATATGCCTGATAATACCTGCTCTAATACATACAACAGTGTATGCCACTCTACCATTCTTCGGCTGCTCTGCTCGGTCTCCTAGCCGTTCTGTCTGGAGGTTCCACACTCTCCCTTGGTGAGAAATTCTCACGAGCGACCTTTTGGTCCGATTGCCGCGCTACAAACGCCACCGCCATCCAATACGTCGGAGAAACTTGTCGTTATCTGCTCTCAGCGCCACCATCACCACTGGATAAACAGCACAAAGTACGCTTAGCATTTGGAAATGGTCTACGGCCTGATATTTGGCCCACGTTCAAAGAGCGCTTCAATATCGAAACCGTCCAGGAATTTTATGGGGCTACAGAGGGTCCCGCAGCGATGTGGAATCAAAGCCGCAATTCCTTTACAGAAGGTGCGGTGGGCATGAATGGCGCCATTGCTAAGATTCTCGTGGGCGCAAAAGCAAAAGTCGTAGTCTTGGATTTCGAAACCAATACCGTGGTGCGCGACACAAAAACTGGACTCTGTATACCTGTCCGCCCTGGTGAACCAGGAGAATTGGTCTACAAGCTCGACGAAAAAGATATAGAAAGCCAATTCCAAGGCTACTACGGCAACAACAAAGCTTCGTCCTCCAAAATCTTACGAGATGTCTTCGTAAAGGGCGATGCATACTTCTCTACCGGGGACGTGATGCGCAAAGACAGTGAAGGGAGATGGTTCTTCTGCGACAGAATCGGTGACACCTTCCGATGGAAATCAGAAAACGTCTCCACAGCCGAAGTCGCCGAGGTCATCGGGAAAGTTTCGTCAATATCCGAAGCCAATGTCTATGGCGTTGAGATCCCACAACACGATGGCAGAGCTGGGTGTGCGGCTCTGACACTAAATGAAGATGTCTCTACCATAGATGAGAAGAGTTTGCAAGAGGTGGCCCAGCATGCTTTCCGAGGTTTGCCTAGGTATGCTGTACCGCTGTTTTTGAGGATCGTGCATGCGGAAACGGCGGCGGCGAATAGGACGGGCACGAATAAACAGCAGAAGCACAATTTGAGGAATGAGAGTGTGGATCCTGCGGTCGTGACGGATGAGTTATTTTGGTTACCGCCTGGGAGTACTGAGTATAAGAGGTTCACGGGTGAAGAGTGGAAAGCACTAGGAGCGGGAACTGTAAAATTATAAGAGATATCCATCTAGAGTCAGATGTTTTTGCAGGCTCAATCTCAGATCGTGTGCCAGCTTGGTTTAGCTGAGACTTGCGAAAGATGCAGCGTCTTACACGTTATAGTCGCTTCTGATGTTGTGCGTTGGATGTCAAGACTCATCCAAGAAACGTGGGATTCACGAGTCGATATCGTCACAACCAATCCTTCTTGACACGGCTACAGCGCCCATCACCTATCCATAGAGACGCAACCGAGATCCGTGAGCATACTGAAAATTAAACGACTGTATTGAAAATGAATGATAAACACAAATTCCTGCCTAACCACCCCCACCTGTCACCACAAATCAAGCTTCCTCCTCACTTCCGCTGCTCTCGGCTTCAAGATCCTCGCTGCCGGCCTCAGAAACGGCATTGTCATACGTCTTCCCGCCCGTTGCTCGAAGCTGCCAGCAGAAGAATGAATCGTCAGAGCCGCTGAACTCTGGCCAGTCGTATTCTTGGTCCCCAAAAAGATCGAACCCTTCTGGTTGTAGTGGGTTGGTCGACTCAATACCTATAATGTATCGTTCAATTCGGTGCTTCATTGCCCCGTATGGCCACGTTTCTCCAACATCCGCTTTGGCTTGCCAGATCAAGCCGTGTCTATCTGCGAGCTTGCCAGTAAATTCCACGCTCTGCAATTTCGTGCTTTCGGCGAGGAATTGTATGAACCTTGGCCAGAGGTTCCGTTGATTTGGCGTGTTTTTGAGTGGGTCTTCCGCAATTATGGTTATTTCGGAGAGATGCAGATGTCGAAGCGTGGACTTGTGACCGAGCATGACGCTCTGTAATGCCGAGAAAGGTGTCATGAAGCCGCTCAAGGTGAAACTGATGAGGTTTGCATACGTTGGCATGTACGTCCACAAATCTGGTATGCGAGCTGGACCACGGCGGGCAAAAAGTTCATCGAGGTTGCATTCAGTCGCTTGCCTTGCTACGGCGAGACTTACATATTGGAGAGGATTCTTGTAAGCAATGCGAAGCGATTGAAGAGGGCTGGCCAAAGCAAGGACACGTCCGCATGTTTGGATGAGTTGCCCGATTTCTGGATAATAATCTTGTGTGTTGTAATCGTCGCCTATATAGAAGCATATATCAATTCTCTCAAGAGTCGAGAAAAGCCCTCGAAGTGGCTCATTGCTTTCGTCAAAAAACTCAACCCAGATGTCAATTTCGATATGCTCTATCGTGAGGCTTTTCAGAGTGACCTGAGCCTCATACATCGCCCTGAGGATAGCGCAATGAAGCTCCTCGCAAGCCGGTTCTCTAATACACTCCATTTGACCAGGGTCCTTCACCATGGCGAGCAAAACTTGTCGATCTGGCTGATGGTACTCCCCTTCTTCAATGGGCGGTGGAAGAAATCGATTCTCTGGAGATGCTGTAATCGATAAATGATGCAATTTTGGAAACCGTTCGAGCTTAGCATGGAGAAAGTGCAGACACCGGCGGTAGCATATATTTCGTGTTTGCCAGAACCATTGCCCAACGAGAGCGTCGTGTGCTTGGCGAATTAGGCTGTGATCTTCGTTTGACAGCTGTTCAAGGAGCTCAGTGTGGAAATCGCTTAGGTCGAGGCAAGTAGTCAGTTCGAAATGATAGTACTGGGTCACTAGAGGAAGCCACTCGTGGTATGGTTGGCAGTCTTGTAACATAGATATGTTTATAGCGAGTGACCTAACATGAACGCGGGAAACATCATTTTCAGCCGCCCGCTTGAAATTGGCATAGCTCTTACTCCTAAGTTTGAGGTTGAGTTCGCGGAATAGCCATCTGGAGCTCACTGCAGCCATTGTGATTGACGTAAGGCGCATGCTTTTGAGATCAGGTATTGAAAGGTATCCAAAGATTTGGTCGAGAAGCTCGTTGGGAAGGCTTGCTAGGTCTGGCATCGTGTAAACTAACTCGGAACAATATTCACTAACAAACTTGTGAGCATGAAAGTTCGCATGAATGACGTAGGATAACTTACACTATAATGAATGGTGTGCCTTTGACGTTTGTGTTGTTCAGAATCGGCTATGTTGGCGGAGATGTAGCAGGAGATGGATGTTTTGGTCGGGTTTGGGCATTCACAACCCGCTTGCTGAAGAAGGAAGTATCGACCCATCGTTCCTACCCAGCCAAGACGAGGTTGCACCCTGGAATGTCAGAAGCTTTAAACCTACCCATTCAAATTCAAGGTACTCCGTATTGAATTTGAATATTCGGAGTTTCCCTTTCTGGCTGAGTGACACTGATAGAATGATAGGAAGTACCAGGCTGGTGTTCAAAAATCATACCTTCACGGTGTTAGAGGTTTGCCGGAAATATGGCATTAATCGTGAGGTGTAGGAGCAAACACTGTCCAAATGCTATAAGCGCATCACTGTGACGGAAGTCCCAAGTCCAAGTCTTCGTTGACGACCATAACGATGGATGATCCGCTCAACCATGAGCGAGCAATCGTTTAGTACCGACCCGTCAATTTCAGTATAAAACTTATCCAGCGCCTCTTCAGTGTCCAATGCGACCCACCAGTTCTTCACTCCGTGCTCTTCAATCGCGCCCGTTATGTTGCGTCCGACTGCCACCAAATCGTAGGCCTCGAACTGGGCTATCAAATCAGCAGCTTTCTGTACATGCTTTGGCAGCGCCTGGCCATATTTGTCTGTAATGCGTGCTGTGAAATGATATTTTGATTCATGCCGCTTAGGTAGACGCTTAAAGCGTTCAATAGTCTTAGGTCGAGGTGGTATTTTAAGACTTTCACGCGTCAGTAGGCCAGTGGTCACTGCCAACATTCTCACGCAGTCGTTTGACGGTTCATGCTTGAGAGGGCGTGTACCCTTTTTATCGGAGATCCCCAAAGCGTTCTCAGCTCTTTTCAAGCTTGGCGGTAAGGTACGAGCCCGTTCAGAGACAAGATCCTGCGCGTCTACCCACTCATTGAATAATGATGGGAGTGTAGGGCAGTGACTTGACATCCAGTTGAATTCTGTGAGCATGGCCCAGCCCACAAGAATGACGTTCCCGGTGTGGTTGGAGATGGCAGCAGCAATGCTATTCCTAACAGTTGACCCAAGGTTTGCTTCTTCAGTAACATCTACTGATCCATACCAGGCTGTTTCTCGCCCTTTTGCATCTTTATGGCACAACGGAGAACGATGTATTGCATATGTCTCGATTGGGTTATTCGCATAAGGTACGCAATTCGCCATTATCAGGTAGCGTTGGAGGTTGATCAAGGTCCACTTTCAGAGTTGCGAATCTGATATGAGTGGTTCCCTTGTGAGATGTTTCAACGTCGAATGCTACTAACAGCGAGCCTGATACGCGCTCATTGAAAGTTTTGAAGTCCTGTATTTTCGCTTCCCAAAAGGGTCGCAGACTCTTCGTCATGAATTTAGGATTGTCGGGCTGTTTAAGTTTCATGGTTGACCTGTATGTATTATAGCTCTTAGTCTAGAGTGTGGGTCGTGTATATGAATAGAAAGCGAGGCAAACTAGAGTTAGAGAGAGATGAGAAATTTGGTATTGTGAAAGACTTCGAGTTGTACATTCTTTATCCATTTTTGCGCTGAGCAGGATTTTACCTTTTCGGTCAGAGGAATCAGGCAGAATTGATTCGACATATTGAATAGTGGTAGCGCAAACGTTGCGCCGCGCAACGGACTCAAAATCAAGGCTGGCAAGTTCTATGTCGGATACAATTAGACGTAGAGTCAAATTCGAGCGCATTTCCAGACAACATTGTAAGCTTACTGACTACCTGCCTCGTTAAGTGAAGATGAACACAGAAATATGATAGTGAGGTCAATGGCGATGGCGAGCTACGAAATCATGGTGATAAGGTTTGAGTAAAAGGGAAACCTGTGGAGGGAGAAAATTACCTCACCAAGTGGATCACGTGGTGCTCGCGATTTCTCAACTCCGAATTTAGTGCCTTTGTTTCGACAACACCTTAAAACGACGACAGCATTCGATGGTGACCTGGATGATGGGCTTGTCGTGGAGGAGATTCGGAACCCCCTGATTATCGGTTATCACCCGCATTGAATACCGTACAAATATCACTCGTACGCGACGGAGTTGCACTTCGTTCTTCTCCGCATACCCACACCTGAAGATAGCTTCCACAACACACCATGGAGCTCACACCAATCGCCCAGCTGGGGCCCTCTCTTCGGAACGCGGGATCAAGACATATCCGTGCCATTGTGACTATTATATGGCCCTACAGTTCCTCAACTAAGACGGCCGCATTACTGCTTGCAGAGCCAGATTTCCGGCTCCGCAATAAGAGAGGACAAGTCAGGGTACAGTTTGGTGGTGCTTGCGCTGTTCAAGTTGGAAAGTTCGGTATCTCCAGTGGAGATGAAGTCATACTTGGGCTGAAAGGCGCAGTTTGGGTTGCAGCAACAGAGGGAATAAGCACACCAGGAAAAAGTGTGGACTCGGAGCTGGTATTCAAAAGAAAACTGGATCTCAAGGTTGGTATTGGCTACTGATATAAAGCTACCAGAAAATCACTAATTTGATATACTAATTAGATATCTCGCGCTGGTCAAGAAGTTGCGCAGCTCGATGTTAATGAGCTTTCAAACTCGGAATCTGCTAGCCCCTCGCGATCACCTTCCACGCCTCTGGACTCAACCTACGCATTCGCAACCCCAGCATTGGCTCGTCTAAATGGCCACTCGACACCGGCTAGCTCTGCCTTTCATAGGCGAGCACGAGTTTCCGGTGGCTCGCTGGTGGATTCACCTTACGATCCCTTCGTCAGTGACCGCAGGAAAGATGGCGAGCCAGAACGGAAACGTGTCAGACGGTCGTGGGGATCTGAAGGGCGCTGGAAGTTGGCCGAGCAAATGCCCTCGCCGGCTAAGGGCACCTCTGAGAGTAGGTGGCTTGAAGAGGCAGAAAGGCAATCACCCGAACCGCCGGAATCGCCCATTACAAGACCAGTTAGAGATATCCACATTCCCTCTACCGCTGCAGCCTCTGCTACCACGTCACAGATCGAAGAGATGAAGACTCAATACACTCAAGAACTTGTGGACATGGTCGGTGGCGATACAGAAGAGGACACGGATATGGAGGAGGTAGGTCCATCTGCGCCAGCTGCTGTTAAAGAGACACCGCACATCGAGGGTAGTCTATCACCGCTGTGGCGTTCGCAGTTTGCTGTATTTAGGGATGCGCCCAGGCCACAATGGAAAATGGCACCAGAACCAAGTGTGGAAGCAGGGGGAGACGACATAGGAGATTCTACAGTGGTCACTAGCTCTCCCAGCTCTAAGGAAGAGTTTGGATTCCCTAATCTTTCGTCTGATGTTGAAGAGGAGGAATTGAATGTTACAACAGCAGAAGAGGTAGAGGCACAGACTGCATCTCCAGAGGTAGTACCACTAGTGGTTGAACATGAAGATTCAATGACATCTGAGCAGGAGAAGCTTGCAACATCTGAGCAGAAAGAGCCTACGAGATCTCAACAGGGGAAGCCTACGATATCCAAGCAGGAGAAGCCTACAATAACTGTGCCAGCGGAACCTATGGTATCTAATCAGGCAGATATAGACGATCTAATTGATCCAGCGCTAACCGAAGCACGCTTTGGAGCCTCCCAAATGCCACCACCGCCTGCTCTGCCTTCTATCCAGACGTCTGGATTTGGTTTTGGCTTCGGATTTGGACGGCCCTCTGCATTGGCTCCTCCATCAGCACTACCCACATCTCCAAGGACTCCAGATCTTCGACCACAGCAATCCGCTTCACTGCCTCTTCCTTCACCTTTTCCTGGTGACAATCTCGCGACATCGTACATGGATGCAGCCCCCAGCTCTCAAATTCCTGGACAACTACTTTCAGCTTCTGGTTTAGGAACCCCGACTGTGGCGCCTGATCATATGTTTCAGTTTGGCTTTGGCTTTGGTAGTGGTGGACTTGTACAAGATGGTCTCCCATTTACACTCAACGCTCCGGAAACCGAGAAAGAAGATTCCATGGACACCGGAGAGAATATTCAAGCACAGGAAAATGATGAGGTATCCTACCCGCAGCTTGGAATGGCGGCGCCCTCAGCACTTCCATATTATCATCTCCAAGACCGAGCTGAAGATGCTCTCTCTGATGACGGTGATCCATCTACAAATGATCACCGTAAAGATATTTCAATACAGCCGGATATGAATGAGGAAGAGCTGCCACACTCCGATGACGCAGTGGCCAACTCAGTGTATGACGACTTTCTGCACAGTGAACAGGCGGAAGAGAGGGGCTTCAATCAGCAGACGCGTGCTGCTAGTGAGGTTGTTGAAAATCGAGCTCAGTTCTCAAAAGCCTCTCCGTTTCCAAGCAGTGTCGTCTCTGCTTCTCAATCCCCTTCTCGAGTTGTAATTGATCTCTCAGAGGAAGACGTAGAAGATGCGCCTCCTACTAGGTCATCCGGGGCAGTGATGATTGATCTCACGGCAAGTAGTAGTGAGTCCGAGCCCTCGGACGTTGAAAACGAAGGAGGAGTTATAGTTGAAGTTGATCAGGTCATGGATAACGATGTGGTGATACCTGAAAACGACGAGATGGGAGATGAGGAGAGTGAGGAGGAAAGCGAGGAAGATGATAATATTGAAGAGGACTACGACGAACAGAGTGATGAAGAGGAGGCTAACAGTGATATGGGTGAATTCGATGAACATGATTCTGAAGATGAATACGACTCGGAAGATCAAAACCCACGCTTTGAAGCACCCCCTCACGCTGATGTATCAGGCAGCCAAGAGTATCCTCGAGCAATGCCGCAATATGATGGTTCATTCGATGACCCTGCCGACGATCCTGCCGACGAAGCTGCTAGCCAATCTGCTAGCCAAACTGTATCTGCGCCTGCTATCGTCGCGTCTCCTGCCTCGTCTCCCTCCAAGTCCATTGCTTCGAGTGCTACCCGTCGACAAGCTGTCATCATTGACTTGGGGTGCTCTAGCAATGTGGAAGATGATGAGGTTCAAGTAATCAAAAAGGAAGCGACTTTGCCGCCCAAAGCTGAGCAAATGTCTGACTCCGCTATGCCAGATGTGGAGCAATCAATTAAGGCCGAGATCAAAGAAGAGACCAAGCTGCCCGTCACTCGTCGGCCAACAGTGACTTTCGCACCTCGTGTTACTCGCGCTCGAGCTGCAGCTGCTAACGCAGATGACTCAACGCAGCTAGAGCCACAATCTTCGGCACCTCTTGCAGGATCGCAAACATTTCGACCTCCGAGACTGGTAACACAGGATACATTCGAGGGCATGATACATTCGGACGGCTCCATTACTACCACGCCTCCGTCGAATGATGATGAGATGAATTCTGACGACTCACGTACCACTATGATGAAATATAAAGACAGGCGCCTGCAATCGTTGTCTCCAGTTGATGAAGAAATACCAGCTGTGGATGATGTCTACGAAATGCAAGTCCAACCATCATATTCCCCGATCACATCGTCTCCCCAGCTGCTTGAGTCCCCGACTTTAGCTTCTTCTCCTCCGGAAGCCCTCTTCGACCTACCAGAAGACGAAGACGAAGGCCGTCTCTACCCAGATCTATCCACTTTTACCGATGGTCAAAGCTTTGGCAACTCGGTCCAGCAGAGCCATCACGTCACAACTCTGCAACAATCATTAGTAGAGAGCAATCTACCTATGACCCCAGACCCAAGTCAACAAGCATTCTCACAGTCGGCTTTTCAAGCGGCGCAGCAGCAGAATACACTCCCACCAACCCCACAACTGACACATGGTACTACTTACCCGTCGTTCACGAGCAGTACCCAAGAAGAAAAAGAACCTACACGCGCGACATCGAAGATGGAAGACCACGAAGAACCACTCACGCAAATCAAATATCGACGATCAAAGCAAAAATCTGGCCGTACAAGTGAAATACCTAGCGTTTTGAGTCCGTGGTTTGCCCCAAGTCGTCGCGCAAGCCAGAAAATCACAAGTCGAAGTCCATTGCATGTTTACGAAACGACCAACCAGGAAAGTCAAACACTAAGGGTCGAGGAAAGCCTACCGGTCGTGAAGCACGAAATTGGAGCACGCCGTCGTTATGCAGATTCTTCATTTCTGACTTCAAGCGCCGAACAGTCCATGCTACGACATGTTCGAGCGGAGCTACTGGCCACCTCACAACCCGTACCAGAGATCAAGCAGAAGATCGCCAAGGAAACTGTCGAAGAAGACGACGAGGAAGTTAATTCGAGGCTGCCCTCACAATTCTCATTTTCTCAAACTCAACAAACACCTTCCAAGGGTCTTTTGACCTCTATATCCTACTACACTCCCATCGCTCAGCTAATTACTCATATCAACACACCCTCGTCCCAATCTTTTGACAATACCGGCCTTGATGTGCTCGCCATAATTTCAAAGAAATCAACAACACCTACCCGCGCTGAAAAAGGCCCCAGAGATTACTACACCACTTTCTCCATCACAGATCCGTCATTCTACCCTAACAGCATCAGCGTACAAGTCTTCCGACCATGGAAAGCCGCTCTACCAAAAGCTGCTAAAGGCGACGTCATCCTCCTTCGTGCCTTCGAAGTCTTTTCCGCTAAAGGGAGCGTTGGCTTCGGATTACGCAGTAACGATGACAGTGCTTGGTGCGCTTGGAAATGGAGCACAGATCAGATTCCTACTGGTGACGATGGCGATATGACTGGGCTAGCCATGAGTGGTAGTTTTGCGGGGAAGACTTTGAGAGAGAGGGAGGAAATTAGGGGTCCCCCTGTCGAGCTCGGGGAAGAGGAGAGGGAGCACGTTGATGTGTTGAGGGATTGGTGGTGCGAAAGGGTTCAAGAGGGTGGGATGAAAAGCTCTAATGGCGTTGGTGTGTTGAAGGGTGAGGACAATGTGAAGGCTGCTCTCTAAGAAGGAGCTCAGGGACGAAAGTTGAGGCTCATGGATCATGATCATGGATATTTACATATTAGATGCCCAGTGTAAACATGGGAATTACCTACGCCTAATTTATAATGCACCATTTACAGAAACTTGATCTTAGCTACGAACAAGTGGGTGCAGTCGAATTTGTTTAGCGAAGTCTGAAATATGCTTGTCTCTAGCGTACGCGTGAGACCACTATAAAACTGCCCCGCTAGGTTACAAGGAATCGACCCCACTAAGGAACCAAAAAATCCTATCGTCTAGTACAAAACAACAACACTCTCTAAACAAACAACAAAACCAATCCTCGCAAATTCGAAATGTCTTCTTCTGAGCAAACGTACGCTATTTTCTCCCACTGGCCAATTATCTCACTCACAAATCTACAGCTTCATCGCCATCAAGCCCGACGGCGTTCAGGTACAAACACACCGCCTCATTAAAGCTCTTGAAGCTTCAATTGAAATTGGTATACTGATATATCTCAACCATATAGCGCGGCTTGATCGGACCAATCCTTACTCGTTTCGAGAACCGTGGGTAGGTGATCGAACAAGAAGAGGAGAGATAAAGAGCAAACAAGCTAATGATTTGGATAATAATAGCTTCAAACTCGTAGCTATCAAGCTCATCACCGCTTCCAAGGAGCACCTCGAGAAGCATTATGAAGATCTCAGCAGCAAACCTTTCTTCCCTGGTCTTGTCTCTTGTACGTTCAAGCCTGTTCACAAATCTACCCAACCATTATCCTTCACCCTTTACCCTTCTCCAAAACCTTTTCTACACCCTCAACCTCACCCCACCCCAATCCCTCTCCACAACACCCTCCCCTCCCCACCCACCAAAACCTAATCTCTTCTTCAACCATAGACATGGCCTCCGGACCCATCTGCGCCATGATCTGGGAAGGCCGCGACGCCGTCAAAACCGGCCGATCCATCCTCGGCGCCACCAACCCAAAGGATTCCCTCCCGGGCACCATCCGCGGCGACTTCGCCATCGACGTCGGCCGCAACGTCTGCCACGGTAGTGACTCTGTCGACAACGCAAAGAAGGAAATTAAACTCTGGTTCAAGGATGATGAGTTGGTGCAGTGGAAGCCGGCTCAGTTTGATTGGGTTTATGAGAAAGCTTAGATGGGTGGCCTAGGGGGGGAGGTAAGAGAGGGGGATAAAAAGTACGTGAGACGGACATGGTAGAAATGATAGAAATGAAATATGAATAAATGGGAATGAAAATTTCGATGGGAATGGCATAATGGCATCACAAAGGTATACGGTGAGAACGCTATCATGAGACCCAAAAACTCCCATCAATGCTACTTCCATCTAGATACACGCAAAAATTGACGTTAACCCCCATTCACCCTCCCCCTACACGAACGAAATACTCCACCCCTCCCCAATCTTACAATTAGGATCCCTAACCACAACCTCACTCCCCTTCCCACTTTTCCCCTCCACAAACTTCATCTCCACATTCTTTACCTCCTTCCCCTCCCTACTCACCTTAACCTTACTCTTCCCCTTCCACTCCCCCGGCCCCCCAACAACAATGACCCTCTCCACCCTAACAGCATCCATCTTCTTAACATACTGACCCGTCAATTTCCCTTTCTTACCAATATCCTCCGACCTTAGAATCCCATTCTCAAAAATAAACTTCCGATGAATATACGCTCCACTTTCGTAATCAAACGATTCACCGTCGTCGATGTAGAGTTCACCTTGCCCCTTTCCGTCGGGACCGAGGACTACGACCAGGGTGTATGGATCGAATTTCATGAGCGCGGAACTACGTCTTTGCCTATCGCGGCGGGGGAAAATATGACCTTCTTGCATGAGGAGTGTTATTTTATCTAGGGGTGCTTTGATGGTGTGGGAGCCTTTTCCTTTATAGATGCTGTAGTCGAAGTAATCGTAATAAACCTTATCGTCTCCAAGGTAAATATCGACACTTTCAGCACCTTCCGTAACGACAGGTTTAGTAAGTAATCCCGTATCAGCAAGATACATTTGATCGTCAATAGCGAAACCTGCTTCATCTTCTGGGTGAACGTAGAAGTTTGGTCGGACGATAGGTGCACCGGTCACGGAAGCTTCATGGAAGGCTGTGTACCATGTCGGTAAGAGGGCGTAGCGTAGGCGGAGTGCATCGGTAATGATACCCATGTAGGGATCACCAGCTAAGTAAGGTTCACGACGACGTGTGTCAATGTGGGCATGTGCGCGGAAGAATGGATAAAAAGCACCGGCTTGATACCACCGCGTCAATAGTTCTTTGGATGGGTTGCCAAAGAATCCACCTACGTCTGCTCCCGCGAAGGGGTAGCCACTAATTCCTTGGTTAAGAACCATAGGTATAGACGCCGCGAGAGCTGGCCACTCAGCCAGATTATCTCCAGTCCACATGGCGGAACTACGTTGGCTACCCGAGTAGAAAGCGCGAGTGAGCACAAAAGGACGACGTGGGCTCTTTTCTTCGGCTTTGGAGCGAGAGAGGAGGGCTTGGTATGTTGCATTGTGGAAGGTCATGCCATTCAGATTGTGAACGTCTCTATGCTCCCAATTTCCATGATGGAGATTATCTTTTGGCATAGTCGTTTCTGGACCATTGAAGACGGATGGTTCGTTCATGTCATTCCAGATGAAAGTGTTGGGCCCGGTACCCTTGAAATTGGCGTATTGGAATAGACCTTTCCACCAATTTATTGTGAGAGGATTGAATGCGTCGACCCAGTGGGATTGTCCTGGCCAGCAGTGTCCTTCGTAGATGTCACCGTCTTTGTTTTTGACACCGAATTGCTTCTTTTTTAGTTCTTCTACTACATGGTAGCCATCTGCAATTTTGATGTGAGGGTCTATGATGGTGACCATTTTGCGGCCGCTTTTAGCAACCTGCTTGTGCATGTTCTCTGGGTCATCAAAAGTGAGTGGGTCCCACGTGAAGTACTTCTTGTATTCGGTGTATTCGATGTCGAGCCATAGAACGTCCATGGGAATGTTATGTTTATTGAACTTCTTGTTCACGTCGATTACATCTTCGTCTGTCACGTAATTCCAGCGACATTGATGGTGAGCAATTGCGAATTCCTGTGGGAGTTGGGTGTACCCAGTCAATTCACCGTAGGAGTGTACCACATCTTTTGGTGTTGGTCCGAGGAAGACGAAAACATCAATTAGTCCACTTTCTGATATCCAGTGGGTTTGGGTTGAGGATGTGCCTGCAATTCCGAGACTGAGCTTGTTGGCTGCTGTTTTGGATTTGACGATATCGACCCATGTCTCAGCAGCGTTTAACCAGAACACACCGACTGTCGAATCTTTGCGGTGGGCTTGCATGAAGGGAATGGCTCCGTATAAGGTCATTGGACTGTCGAGTTCGTATTCAAAGACGTCAGAGTTGTAGAGTCGGTATGGCTCTTTGTAATTGCCATCTCCACCACTATATATGCTGTCAGCGTGCTCTAAACCCCCTATATAAGATATCGACCTACCGAGTCGTCTTCAAAGACAAAGAGCTAGCATGTTCAGGAATACCATAAACATGATCATATCCAGGGAACGAAATGTCCAGCCCAATACTCTCCGGACCCCTTGGCTTAGTATCCGTATTCCCTCCAAAAGACTCTTCCCACCAAGTACTCTCATCCACCTCGTTCTCGTCCTTGGGCGGAGCAGGCGCCGGTAATGCCTCTCCCTCCTTAGCTTCTGGCGCCGCGGCTTTATCAACCTTCGGCCTCCAATGCTCCATATTAAGCAATCCCCGCTCATTCAACTGTATCTGCGTAACGCCATCCCTCTTAAATTCAATTCTAAATGGAGCGTGTCCAATAACAGCCTCAAACGTGCCAGCAGGACCATACTTGACGGAAGTAGTCCCCTGTTTTGCTTCACCACTCAATGCAGCACCAGCACTTGGTGCGAGCCCACCAACGAGTGCCCATGCTCCCGCTTCATTATATCGTTCTTTCCTTGCTTTGCTATCATGTCTGAGTACGATATCACCTTTTTGCCTCTTCTCTTCATCGACCGTAACACGAGCGGTTCCTGATTCGAGAAAGCTTATTGTGATTGGTAGTCGTACTTTCTCACTGCGCTTTTCTATAGATTTCAGTATTATACCGCTCAACTCGCCATTTTTGAATGTTATGGTTCTGGGATCGAGTTCGTAGGGAGATGTCCAGGAGGATACTTCGGCATTGTCGGCGTAGAGTCTGTTGCGTTTGCAGAATCCGGATTGATCGCACGTTTTAAAGTTTTCGTGTTTGACCATCTCTGCATTTGCTCAATATCAGCCATCATCTTGAACCAGCCTTAATTTTGGTGTGGGATGTATATGCCCTGGGAGTATCAAAGGGTGCGGACATACGAGCGGGAGTAAACAGGCCAGCAAAGGCCAGACAAAACAATAACAAATTCCCCAATTGGGGAGAAACTCCAGAAAGTAGCATCCCTCCAGCTACATATGTAGTGTTCTCGTAGCTGTAGCTAGCAGTAGCAGCCGTAGATAACGCACATAGAAAGGTGGAGTGGAAGCTAATAGAGCCAGATGCTCCAAATCCACTCTCTCACATGCACAGGCCAACTACCGGGCTTGGTTGGTGTTTCATAATTGTGGCGTCTTGGCTGTTCCTGGACTGCAAGGCTGCAAGGCACATATCATTTATCATCTATATGTTGTTACATGATAGCAGAACTTTGGCACTACGTGTTGAATCATTGATTTGATTGTCGAAGCGCCAAAAACGAATGGGCGAGCTCGGCGACGCAGGTCTCCATAATTAGACACTTCACCTGTTTAGGCAGTAAGAACCAGAAAGACATCAAGAAGTGTATGAAAGTGTGTTTTGACTCCAGGTCATTCTGACCAGACTGCGATATCATCTGCTAGAACACCGTTACCCGCTTCTACCATCAGTGGGCCTGTCAACCACTTGGACTACAAAGGGACCAGAAGATATCCGAGTCCGCAGATGTTCGCCCTCAAGCACTCCTTAGTGTACCCTAATTCTCATAGGACGACTACATTGTCCCTATACTCATGAAGTACGCAGGAACGTAGGCACACCCCGCAGAAGACAAATAAAGCTGAGACACAAAAAAGGTTCAATATTCAATGTTGTTTGAACGATACAAGATGAAGACGAGGTTGCCTCAAGAATTGAAACTTGCAGTTTCTTAGGCACTCGACATGTTGAAAGATTGCTGTTGGCAATGTCACTGCCGAAACCGTAATGTCTACATCTCCAAGTTCTACTTGGGTAACTTTGCAAGTTTGCTACCTCTCGAAGCACAACCGATTTTATTCTCCTAGCTTGGAGCACGGCGCCATTTACAGCCCTACTGGGCTGGAATAAATTTTAACTCCCACTATTGACTCTTTAATCAATGTCCGTATACCAATAGTTCCAAATGGGTCCAAAATGGGCAAGCGAATTAGTTGGTTATAAACGCTACGACTCGCCGTGGTAAAGCTTGTTTACACACTGGTTGTAATATTTTCGGCTGGTTTACCTTCCCAGTCAGGAAGGCCGGGCCTCTCGGAGCTATCGAACAGGCCACATCCTGCGTGGGAACAGGGGTGGGGGTGCCTCTCGTGCTGGGAGGCACCACTAAAATTGGTGTCACATTCATCATGCTCGCTTTTGATCCCAACCGGATCTCTTCTCACCTACATCTCGAGTTATTCACAATCAGCAATAAGCCGTGTTTTAAGCTAACCACAACATTTTCTCCTGTTACATCTCTAATCATGTGCCATCCCATTTTATCGTTCCTGTTTCAATTTCCGTAACATCCATCCTTCGATTTGTTCGAAATATTAATCCCTTGAAGATCATGTCGTCAACACAAGCAAACCCCAAGGGACTCCAATACTCTTATCCGTAGGATTCGAGCCCAGCATAGAGGGATAAACCACCAATAGCACAAAGCTTATTTGAGAGGCCAATTCACTGTCGCCAAGACTTAGTATATTAAGTTACAGGCATATATGTAGGCAAAGCTAGCCCCCAGTGAAAGGATCACCGTACCACCCATGATGTTACATTTGATTAAAAGTGCCGTAACCGCTTTGACCGGCGTGAGGTATTCATAAGTAAGAGCGGTGCTATATTACTTGGGAGGTGTTAAGAGTGGCTTTGAAGCGTTTGACCTTTCCACTAAGCCTTGAAGGTAGCCTTGCTGATAGGTTATGTCGAAAGAACAGGACGCTGCGGCGGCTCAGTATGTTAATCTCGCCCAATTTGTTGGTGATAGTATTGTACTGACATTGATTAGGCTACATGAGAATCCTCCTCCCACACAAAAGGACTACTTTGCCCAAGATGGCGCTTTGGACACCTCGGAACCTCTGAGCGAGAAGGGAGATATCCTCACCAGCACCGATGGCGAAGAACCAACATTAGAGGAAAAGCACACTCTACGTCACGTAGGCGAATACCTCCCAGCACGAGTCTGGCTAGTAGCAGTCGTCGAACTCTGCGAACGATTCACATACTATGGAATGCAAGGTCTCTTCCAAAACTATGTAAGCCATAAAAAGGATGGAAGTGAGGGTGCCAAAGGACTAGGTACGTTTAGGTGTGCATATTGAGTAGCTACTTTGTATCTAACAATCATACTCAGGACTCGGACACGTAGGCGCTACGGGTCTTAACACATTTTTCCAATTCTGGTGCTACGTCACACCATTACTAGGTGCAGTAATCGCAGATCAATATCTCGGCCGTTATAACACTATCTTAATTTTCTGCGGTGTTTATATGATTGGTATTTTGGTTCTTACGATTACATCCCTCCCTCAATTTGTGGGGAAAGGAGATATCGGTATTGCAGGTTTTGCTACCGCTGTGATCATTATAGGGTTGGGAACTGGTGGTATTAAGTCTAATGTAGCTCCTTTGATTGCGGATCAGTACAAGAGGAAGAAGATGGCTATTTCTACTACCAAGACTGGTGAGAGAGTTATTCTTGATCCGGCTATTACGATTCAGAAGATTTATATGTATTTTTATATGTAAGTCTCCCCGATCTGCCTCCTTTTTGAATAAGTGCTAATGCAAAAAATTCAGGGCCATCAACATAGGCTGCCTCTCCCTAATGGCAACACCCTTCATGGAAAAATACAAAGGCTTCTGGACAGCCTACCTCCTCTGCTTCTGCATGTTCCTGGCAGGAACACTGCTCCTCGTCTTAGGCAAAAAGCTATACGTCGTAACACCACCGCAAGGTAGTATCATCACCGACGCCTTCAAAGCTATCTTCATGATGATACGAGCACGTAATATGAATGCCCCCAAACCTAGCTTTCAGGCACAGATTGGTTCAACGAGGACGTTCAATTGGGATGACAAGTTCATTGAGGAGTTGAAGAGAGCGTTGGTCGCTTGCAAGGTCTTTTGCGTTTATCCCATTTATTGGGTCTGTTATAATCAGTTCTCTAATAATTTTATTTCTCAAGGTAAGCCTCCACCCCTTCCTCACTTACAATGCTATTCGACAGTACTAATGAGGAGGCTCTTTCCAGCCGACCAAATGGAAGGCCACGGCATCCCAAACGACTTCATGCAAAACTTCGACCCCGTCGCCATCATCGTCATGATCCCCATCCTAGACCACCTGGTCTACCCAGCTCTACGCAAAGCCGGTATCCCCTTCCCACCGATCAATCGAATAGTTCTTGGGTTTTGGGTCGTTTCTTGCGCGATGTTATACGCCACTATTGTTCAACATTTTATTTACAAGGCTGGTCCTTGTTATGGTCATCCAGGTTGCATTAAAGATACGAATGGTGTTGTTGTTCGTAAGTTTATTCAGGGCTTTTCTTCCCGTGGTGATGATGACTAAGATTTGCTGATGTTACAAAAGGCAATAACATTCATATCGCCATTCAAACACCCGCGTACATCCTCGTTGGTATATCCGAGATTTTCGCTTCGGTGACGGGTCTGGAATATGCTTACACGAAAGCACCACCATCGATGAAATCTTTTGTGCAGGCATTGTATCTCCTGACTAGTGCGTTTGGTTCTGCTCTCTCTGAAGCTTTTACGCCGCTTGTGGGAGACCCGACTATTATGTGGTTATATTGTGGGCTCACTGTCGGTGCTTTCCTCGCTGGTTGCTTCATCTGGGTTGTTTTCCACAAATACAATGATTTGGAGGAGGAGATGAATGAACTTGGTATTTGAGGCGCAAAAGAGATGAGTGTGGAAGCTAGCTATTTCTGTGTACGGCTGTTTTTGGCAATATCTTCCAGTTGTGTTCGGGTTAGAATCTTTGGGCGTGATATGGCGCAGGTAGAGGGACACGATAGGCTGTGTATTTTTGTTTCTAATTACTACATTTAATCATGTTAGAATATCTCTTACATGGAGGGAATGGTACTTCTAGGCTCTGGAGTACTTACCTCCATAGAAGTCTACGCGCCTGACGAGCTGGGTTAAAAGCAGCTGTCATAGCATCCGTTAATCCGCCCGACTGACACCCCACTCTAACCTCTCAGCCAACATCTCCCACGCCACCTCTTCCCCAACTCTACTCACACCCTTCAACCCCGCAACAGCAAAACTAAGCAACTGTCCAAATTGCTCCTGTATCCTTGCAAGTCGTTCATCATAAGATTCGTTTCTCGAGCTTGATGTCTCGTTATCTGCGTCATAATCGTCATCGCCCTCTCCGTTCTCATCTTCTTCGTCATTGTCTTCGCTGGATATGTCGTCTTCTTGACGTTGTGATTTTCTTCTAGTGTGGTTACGTCTGGGTCTTCGAATATCAACGGAAGCAAATCGTGATTTATTTGTTTGGCGTTGTAGGCGCCGAGATTGGTTATCTGTGAAGGAGACAGATAGGTCTAGGAGAGATACTATCGTGTCATGAATTGGGGCAAGGTTTCTGGCGAATAGGCATTGTGTTTGCAGCTTTGATATGAAAGAGTCATGTACTTCAACCATAACATCAACGTCGTCCGCTTCACATAGCTTTGTACGCATCTCGGATGTAGTGGGTTGGACTACAGTTTCTAACACGTAAGAGAACATAATGTCTACAAACCATACTAGACGTTGCCGAAAATAGTTGCTGCTTCGAGTATTTTCGTCTGTGCTGCCTGATGAGCGTAGAATGATGCTATCGCGGCGTAGAAGGTATTTGGCGCGATAGATTTGGAGAAGGAGGCGAAGGATACGCTGATATGTTGGCAGGGATGTGCGTTGTACTATGTTCAAGACTGGCCAAGGGAGCTATCACAGTGTTAGGAATTGTATCTAGAGAGAAATATGGGAGTCTTGCGTTCAGATCAATGGCAACACCAGAAAGCGCCTTGACACTTTGTTCGGCTCCTTTCGCTTGCAGCGTGCGAACACTAATTCTGCTCTCATCGATTCCACGGAGAGTACCAAAGACGCTTCGCGCTAATTCTGTCAATAAGAAACGATCGTTCCAAACTTTCTGCCTGTCGTCCATGCGCTGAAAAAGCTCGTCTGCAAATGTTTGAAAAAGGATACCATCTTTAGAGCAACAGACGTGCTCCAGGGCATCCAGGTAGCCGCCCAAATTACAATGGCTAAAAAGTTGTTGGCATAGTATTGAGGAAGCTGGGCCGTATTTGCTCTTGACCCAATTATCCAGTGCTGAACCGAACAGCTCGGCAAATGGTGCCAGAGATAGTAGTGAGTCGTTACCAGGCAGGTCATTGAAGTCCAGTGATGGCTCGATAAGCGTTGGTGGTAACTTATGTTGAAGTGAAAGCTGCCGTAGGAATACGATACTCTTTCCAGCATTGAGGATCTTTCGTCCAGCAGGCTCAAGGAACTTAGGTGCATAAAGCTCACCATTAGCAGTCATTCGCAGTTTAAATCGATCTTTCCACAGAGCAGAAGGAGCACAATCTCCTGCTGCGACAGCGACAAAAAAGGACTCATCCTGATCTCCGACTTCGCCGGACTCAATCCATTTTCTTACAGGTCTCAGATAGATTTTTAGACATTCGAAAAAAACGCGTGCGATCAGCTCATAAGATTCCTGATCTCCAGATGCTTGCAAAACACATATCTCATCATAGAGCAATTCCAGACAAGAGAAACCACTTTCATGTGTAGGGACCCGATCCACAAGACCGCCCAATCGCAGAAGTGGTCGACTTCTGTTCCGGATGGTGTCATGGATTCGCATGACGCTGACCGTAGTAGGTATGGAAGGAGCAACAACATCTCGCTCAATATTGGAAAGCTCTTTGTCGAAGCTCCGCAGTCTTGAAGCTACAGAAGCATGAAAAGCTTGCAATAATGGCGTGCTTTTAGATTTTCGAACCCAGGCACGGAGGCGGTAGAGATCAGATCCAATATTGGCGAATCTTTGGAGTACATCATCCAGACTGGAGTTGGTGATGTTCTCCAAACTAATGTCAGCGCTGTAGAAAATGACTGAGTGCTCTTCGTCGATGCCGAAAAGAGAGGTAGGTAGTCCTCGCAGCATCAGTAGGACCTCACGGATTGTTTGAAGCTCTGATACTCTGTGAGTGAACGCTGAATCGGACTGAGAAAGCGAAGTGGTATGCAAAACAGGAGAAGACTTCCAGAACTGCGATTGTTCAATCTCGCGGAGTATATCTGGGTCAGGTGAGACGAGAAGACTAGGTGATACGAGATCATCTTGGGTTTCTTGCTTTCCCGGTTGCGTTATAGATGATCCCTTCCTTCTGGAATTGGGTTTACGACGAACAACGATATCTTCATCCGACGAGCCAGCAGAATACGAGACTTCATCCCAAATATCTCCCGTCAATGGGTCATCAGCTTCAATCTCCTCCCAAGTAAGTGGTGGTTCCGGTGGTGTTGGCGGTCTGATCAATTTCAAAGCATCTACCTCCGTCTTCTCAACAGGTCGGTCAGAAAGATTGAGGAACAAGGACAAAATCTCTGGTGTCCATTTACTTCGAGATGCCTCTGCGAGTTCTTCAATTCGTGCTTTCAAAGCACTGGAGAGATCGTCCCGATTTAAGATGGAAAACTTTTCGATTAGGCCATCTATGCTGGATTCGACTTCGAATTGGTTTGTTCGGACATATTGCTGTGCTTTTACTGTTCGGAGAGCTGAATCTCTTATGGTTTTCTGCTCACGCGCAGGACTCTGGACAATGTTAGTTTGAATTCGAATTTATGGTGAAAGCGAACAGATATGAGACTCGGTTATTTGAAGCTTCAGTGATCCTTCCTCAAGCCTTGCAAAGGCAATTTACTTACTTTGCTATGTTGTCCGGAGATGCTTGTGATGAGGTTGCCGAGCAGGGCATTGATCGTGGAAGTTTGCGCCATGCCGTCTCATCTTGTTCTATAGGTTTGAATCTTAGATGTCGTGCTTGTTAAAAAGTCACGTAAAGAAGCAAGTTCACTGTTCGTAATCATTCCTTTAGTATTCTCCTGCTCTCTTACCAAATTTGGCGAAGTTGATTAACGCGAGGCATTTCCGCGCTAGCGACCGTTGAACTAAAAAGCAGGGGTTAATCGTCATCCCTTTAGCCTCAAGAGTAAGACCAATCGTCCTTATTTTTTGAAGATGTGAAGTTTCAACCAACTCCTTCAGATTCTTCTTGTCAATACCTTTCATAATGGCGTTACCAAGGGCTATGCGCCTTTTGGCACTCGTATCCGTCGGATTGTTTTGTTATCTTTTGTTTCTGATATTCCAAGCGCCTTCGGGTTTGGAGCCTCCTTCGACAAAAGGGAGTGGTTTGAAGCTAGAGAAGATGGATAGGGATCCAAATTTAGATCGTAAGATACTTGATTTATGAAGGATTGAAGGGAAAAACTAATATCGGTATAGCGACGGGAGAACCACCTGGATTATTACGGCGGGTTGATGGATATAACTATGCGCCAGATAACAAGAAATCGGATCGGATCAATGCTACTTTACTGTCGCTTGTGCGGAACTCAGAATTGAAAGATATGCTCCAATCGGTTAGGGACTTGGAAAGGACGTGGAATCACAAATTCAATTATCCGTGGTTATTCTTGAACGATGAGCCTTTCACGGAGGAGTTCAAGAAGGGGATAAGAGCAGCAACGAAAGCAGAAGTTAAATTCGGTAGACACATCTACGATTGCTATGTATGGGAGTGAGATGGCTAATAGCATCATACAGAACTAGTACCAAAAGAACACTGGGAAGTCCCCAGCTGGATAAACGACGACCTCTACCGCGAATCCGTCGAAGTCCTCAAAGACGTCCAATACATGAACAAGAAATCCTACCACCAAATGTGCCGCTGGAACAGCGGCATGTTCTACAAACACCCTGCATTAAAAGACACACAATACTACTGGCGAGTAGAACCACACGTACACTTCTTCTGTGATGTCGACTACGACGTTTTCCGCTACATGCAAGACCACAACAAAACATACGGTTTCACGATCAACATCTACGATAGCCCCGAGAGTGTTGCGGGGTTATGGCCGGCTACCCAAGAGTTTATAGCGAGTAACAATCATTATTTACACCCGAATAATGCGATCAAGTGGCTGCAGGATGATGTAAATAGGAGGGAGAATTTTGAAAAGGCGAACGGGTATTCTACTTGTCATTTTTGGTCTAATTTTGAGATTGGGGATATGAATTTTTGGAGGAGTCAGGCATATGAGGATTACTTCCAGCATCTTGATAGGGCTGGTGGGTTCTTTTACGAGAGATGGGGGGATGCGCCGGTGCATTCGATTGCTTTGGGTCTGTTTGAGGATGCTAGCAAGATTCATTGGTAAGTTAGAGTATTTTGTCTCGTCGATTTGATAAACTAACACCACACCAGGTTCCGCGATATTGGATACCAACACATTCCCTTCTTCAATTGCCCCAACTCGCCTAAATGCAGTGGCTGTCAGACTGGTCGCTTCACGGACGGGGAGCAATGGCTGAACAAAGATGACTGCCGGCCAGTCTGGTTCAAGCACGTAGGACTTGGTTGAGCAGGATCTGTAGAAAGTAATGGTTTCTAATTGTGCTGGGCGTTATGGTTGGTTAGCTATGCGACATCGCATGTGTGCATATATAGACGGAGTTCTGGGATCTTATGTGCCTCAAAGCGGTAATTTTTGAAGCCATTTCACACTGTACAACTAAGCAAAACAATTACACACACGAAAATAATGATTTCGAAATTTCGATCAATGATTGAACTTTCCGCACTCGGCGCAATCGCAAACCCTTTTTCGGCATTGACGTGATGGGTGTTTGCCATTTGCCCCACTGTGACTGCCCTTGTGCTACACCATCTCAAGATTTTTCTAGATGAAAGACAACAAACAATGATAGGTAGACCAATACCGTTACCTCCACCGATAAGTTTGCAATATGGACAAGATCACGGATAAGCTGGCTGCATTGCCTGACGATGCTACTTTCTTCTCGTTGGAATTCTTTCCGCCAAAAACCTCTGAAGTATACACTACTCTCCATACCAACTGAAGCAACACAACATGCTAATACACTACAAACATAGGGCTTCGCCAACCTCCAAGCCCGCCTCGAGCGCATGTCCCGCGCCCTACGACCCTTCTTCGTAAACGTAACCTGGGGCGCCGGCGGCAGCACCGCAGCCAAATCCCTCGAACTAGCAGAACTATGCCAAAGGCAATTGAACCTAACGACATGTCTCCACCTCACATGCACCAACATGAACAAATCACTCATAGACCAAGCATTATCCAAAGCAAAAGCAATTGGTATAAGGAATATACTTGCTTTGAGAGGTGATCCCCCAAGAAATGAGGAGTACTTTGACAAGGCTGAGTTGGAGGCACGGGAGGGGGATGAAGAATTCACGTGGGCGGTTGATCTTGTGAGGTATATCAGGAGGGAGTATGGTGATTATTTCTGTGTGGGGGTTGCTGCGTACCCCGAGGGGCACTCCGATCAGAGTCACCCGGAAGTGCAAGACCCAAAGTTTGATTTACCGTATCTCATTGAGAAGACGAAAGCTGGGGCGGACTTTCTGATGACGCAGTTGTTTTATGATGTCAATGCTTATGAAGCTTTTGTGGATATGTTGAGGAGTGATCCTAGTGGGGTTTTCAAGAGTATACCCATTATACCGGGGCTTATGCCTGTGCAGAGTTATCAGATTTTGAGACGTACGACTAAGTTGAGTCATGCGAAGTTGCCGCCTGAGATTCTGGAGAAGTTGGATGTGGTTAAGGGGGACGATGAGGCGGTTAAGAGTGTTGGTGTGGATATTTTGAGTGAGATTGTTGAGAGACTCAAGGGGAGGAAACATCTGGGACCGCAGGGGTTTCATTTCTACACTCTGAATTTGGAGAAGATGGTCGCGCATATTATTGAGAGATGTCATCTCATACGGGATATAGGCGCAAAGGAAGAGGAGGATGCGATTGATGTTTCACAAGAAATTACTCTTGATGATGTTAAGCCGGTAGCGAGGAGGAGGCTTTCGTCAGTGAGTTCAGACCCGTATAATCGTGTTGTGGTGGAGAAGGCATTGGCCAAAACAAAAGAGTTTGAGACCTCAGAGAAAGATGCAGGGATACCGACACGAGAGACCACAACAAGAGCGAATACTCTTGCCATATCAGAAGGAGAGGGTTCATTAGGTAGAGAAGCTACATGGGATGACTATCCTAATGGCCGATGGGGAGATGCTCGATCGCCTGGTATGTCCCTCGCTCACTTGACCTATGACATGTAGATATATACTAACTCTCCCCCAGCCTTCGGCGAAATCGACGGCTACGGCGTCTCCCTCCACGTCTCCATCCCGCAAGCCATAAAACTCTGGTCCTACCCCACAACAACCGCCGACATAACAACCCTATTCCGCAAATACATCTCCTGCGAACTCGACGCCATACCCTGGAGTGAAGAGGGTCTCAACCCCGAAACCACCACCATAAGTAACGAACTTCTCAAAGTTAATGCGAAGGGTTGGTGGACTGTAGCTAGTCAACCTGCTGTTAATGGTATTAAGAGCGATGATGGTGTGTTTGGGTGGGGACCTAGGAATGGATTTGTTTTTCAGAAACCGTTTGTTGAGCTGTTTTTACCCGGGGAGGATTGGAGGAGGTTGAAAACGAGGTGTCAGGATAGGCATGAGGAGGTTACGTATTTTGCTGGGAATGCGGATGGGGAGTTTGAGGCTTCGGATATGCAGTCTGTTAATCCGGTTACTTGGGGGACTTTTCCTGGGAAAGAGTAAGTTTCCTACCTTATCTTGCTTCCCCTCCCTACATTGCTGATTGTCATCTAGAATCACGACGCCCACAATCATAGAAGCAGTATCCTTCCGTGCGTGGCTGGAAGAGGCTTTCTCCATATGGAAGGAATGGCGACATATCTATCCTTCGAGATCACCGACGGCGAAATTACTGGCTGAGATTAGAGAGGATTATTGGTTGGTTAATATTATTCATCATGATTATGTTGAGAAGGATGCGCTTTGGAAGTTGTTGCTTGAGTAGAGCGAGGAGATTGGGTGATGTACGATAGAAAGTAGCCAATAAAGTGGAATATATAGATGTAAGAGTATATTACTTGTTCCTTATACTATACTATTGTTTTTCCCTTGCCGTCTCCAATTTTCATAGTCTGAAATATTGTCCTTGAGGTGAGCTATGTCTGCACTTGGTCTCACTACTACTCCTTCAGGTTTTGGAGAAGCCGAACATGCACTTTCGAAGGATTTTGTAGTATAACTTATATTTTGGATATCTTTGTTTTAATCCAGCAAAGTTATAGTTTCTTAAGTCCAAATTCAATAGCTGTTTCCAGAAGTCATAAAATTCAACAGAATTAGCTCATAGTATTGGCACAGGATCGGTAGAGCTCAAGATTTTTGTCACGAACCTGACTTTCCTGAAGGGGTCATCGGCTGGAAGTGGTGATTTCGTGGCTGCCAGACACTTTGGGAGAAGACTGTTTTTGGAGCTGTGGTGGGACAACTATCACCAATGCGAGCAAGAAAGACAAGTGGGAAAGTTGACCGAGATGAAGACTTTTAGTACTCGACTTTATAGAGTGCACAAAGCAAAGGCTGGGTTTGGTTCTTTTTTTACTTTCAATTGCCAGAGCTACGAGTATCAATCATTGGTTAACGTGCTGTTATCCCATCGCAAATTCTCCTTTCCAGCTGACGCGCCTTTCCCAGTACTCTTTGCCTCCGTGGGCGAACCCTTCGCAGGAGTCTTTGGCTCTGCCTTCCCAGGCGAATTAGGTTCCTGTTTCGATTGCAATCCACCACCACCACCACCCACTCCCATCCTCGCCAGCGGCTTGATAGGCCTCGTCCCCGGAAAGAAGTGATCCGGTATCTCCGGTATAGGAATCAACGTCGTCGTCCCAAACGAATTCTTCAAATCCCACGGCATCCTCGGAGCTTTATACGCACCCGGAGGTGTTGATATCGTTTGCTTCACCGCTGGGTAAGCGCCTCCGTTACCGGATTTGAGACACCCACCGCTACCGTAGGCGGATTGGCATTGGTAATATATGGTGTTGCCTGTGTCGGTCCAGATGGCGAAATCTTTTATTGAGAGCGCTGTGCAGGGGGTTGTATCTGAGCAGGTTATTTTTATGGGGCCACGGTTGTTGCCGTTTTCGGCGGTGCCTTTCCAGTCCTGTGAGTTTTTCATTTAGTATTGGGTGTATACATTGTAAGGGCTTGCGCGTGTTTATCCTTACTTTGAAAGTGATATTTGTTAGTTTTACGCCAGCGCCTGGGTTGACTTTCATGGGTGACCAGTGCTGATCTATGTCCAAGGAATATGCGTTGCTATATCCTATAAAATTTTCCATCAGAACGTTCTTCATTTGTCCTGAACCACCGTTGGATTTGATCATCATCATTTGATTTGATTTGTAGGTGTATATGTTCCTGTAGATGACATTAGATATGTCTACGTCTACACCCAAAGATCCAAAGGCGGAGCCACCACTCCAGTTACAATAGATGTTCTCAACGAGGATGTTGTGCGCTGGGCTCTGTGATACCAATTTTAGCTATGCCTCGAGGAAGCAAGTGGATGTTTTGTACCTTTACTGTCACGCATTCGTCCTTATTAGTAACCATGATCTGTTCATGTCAGCCAGTAATCTAATGGAAGTTCTCATCTTTCACACACATCATGAAGCCAAATATTATCCGACCAAACATCAATCCCATCCAACCCACCCCGATTCGCCCCCCGAATAGCCATATTATAAACCTCCCCATTCTTACACGTATCCATCGAAAAGTGAAAAGAAGGCGCATCCGCAAATGCAAGATCATGAACCGCAAAGTTGGTCGTCTTCACAAACCGCAGTATCCGCGGGCCCTTAATATCATTCTTGGCATGAAATTCATAGCCATTCCCCTGAAATGCACCCTTCCCAGTCGAGCTGAAGAATTCCACATCGTTCGCCCCTTGTACTAATAACATATTCCCGCCGGCTTGACCATTGCGATAGATTATTCCATCCCATTGGAGAGCCCAGCCTGATCCGCCGCGGAAGTTTACCCACGTGCCTAAGCCCCAGTCGCCGGAGGGAATTACTATCGTGCCTCCTGTTTTGCAAGCGTTGAATGCAGCGGTGAGGGCGGGTCCTATGTCTCCTGTTTTGCCTGGTTTTGCGCCGTAACTTGTGATGGGGCACTTCTTCGCTGCTTTTGCAGCGCGCGAGGTCGTTGGTCCAACTTTGCCTGATAGTTGGGCAAAAATAAGGAGTGGTAGTAGACTAAGTTGAAGAAGTAATACTGAAGGAAAAGAATGCATAACGACTAAAGAATGAAATGAGTGACAGCCAAATACGGCGAACGTGCGATGATCCTCAGCTCATAGATAAAAAGATCATGAGTGAGGTACAGGATGTAGATGGCAAAGTGGATGTGGACTACGAACCGTCCGGGGAAGCTGGGAGCGCAAAGACAGTTATGTGCCACCACGAACCATATTAACACGCACCGCTTTCCCCACATTTAGCCTCATGGCATATCCCAGTCAGTGACCTAGCCATTCAAATAATAACATTTTATTCTTTATGCTGAGCCAAGAGCAAATCAAGACATTGCCCTGCTTGCATACTATGAAGTGTCGTACGAGATAGATTGGTTGCAGCATACCACTCCGGTACTGCCCAAACCCTATTGGGATTTGCCCGAGCTCATCAATGTGTTGCAGATCATAGTTGGTGTTCTAGCAAGGGTGTAATAGTGGTTTCCAGTGTCGCACCGGGTGGAGTGTGTAAATCTGGTTGACGAAGCTTTTGAAAAGTCGGAGTATATGAGATGCGTGACAAGGGTCCGAGAATAACACGGGGCTCTAAAAAGATTTCAGTTGAGGCATGCTGCTCATTAGACCAAAAAAATTGATGGTATGAAGTAGAATATAGCTCTCTAAGTTTCGTTCCAATCTCTCATTGCAAATTGTCGGCATCTAAAGAGTACCCACTGGTACCCAGCTCCATTCAAAATCTACAATGCGACAATGGTGTTTCATCTGTTGTGGTTCACCAGTGTTTCCAGCACTTGACTTTGGCGACGTCTATCAAGTCATGTTCCTAAAATATGTTCTTGAAGTATCTCTTCGATACGTCGGCTCACACCGATTTCGTTTTCTCCCATATCCCAGGCTCTTAAATACGTATTATGTACGTGAAAATATCACGACATGGAACATAAGCTGTGAATCTCTGCACTCATGCAAATATGATCCATAGCTTCCCCCCTTTACGTCGTGAAGTTTGCCGTTTTCTGCTAGTCGCGGACGCCGAGTGCTTCCGGTGCGGAGGAGTCGCCTGGAGGGTACTCGAAGCAAGATCAAGCCTGATTATGTCCACGATAGCCACATTTGCAGTATCCTCTCTTATTCATAGGCAAGATTCAGCAGTGGAAATCAGCGGACATGTATGAGGCACGAAGATTTAGCTACACAGGTCAAGAGTCTTGCGAGGGTGACCCAAAATTTCAAACAAGCAAAAAAGCTCGGTTATCATCGCTTTCGGTCTAGCCGCCACTCTGACTGATCATTGTTGTTTTGGAGGTTAGGATATCTTTGAGGGCGGACTCGGCGTCTGCAGGCTCATGTGATTGAGTTGAGATGACTGTCGCACTCCGGGATCTAGCCCAGGGTCTCCACGACGATGAATTTGTGACCCGTGGCAATGAAGACGATTGAGTGTCGATTGCTTCCGCCAGAGTCGTGTCTGTAGTCGTGATAGGAATTGAGTCAAGTGATAAATGATACGAAGGGGAGGAATGTGACTTGAGCATCAGCGCCGGTCGTCTGCCGTCGCTCAGTCTCCAACTAGGCGGTAGCATTCTCCTCGACACTGAGCTCTCTGCAAACGGTGAACCCTCCGGTGACTTTCCTTTCGACATGATGCTTCGCAGACTGCCATAGGCCGAAAGCTTCCCCTTCCCGGAAGTTGTAGAGCCCGCCCTAGATTCTCCAGCCAGCCGTTCACTGCTTGAGGAAGCTTCAGCAACGGTCGTAAGCGTACGCTCTAATCCTGTCGTCCTTATAGCAAGACCACTTTGCCTGACTCTGGGGCTTGTGGTGATCTCCCCAAGAGGTGGCTTATGTGCTCCGTGCTCGTGAGCCATACTGAGCCTGCTTCGTGCATAAATTTCTGATATTCCATCGATGGCTTCTTGTATATCGGACTCGACGGCACGAAGGATACCGTCGAAAGAAAAGGACTCTACAGGTGGTAGACCTGCATCCTTTCGAGTGGCTCTGACTCTCGGCGCCATTGAGGAGTCCCGCGAGCGATTTGCTGCTGTATATGCACGTACAATAACTGGTTGCGATGAGAGAGAAACGCGAGAGCTCGTGGATTTAGCCGTACGATGCCTAAATTGTGGCACAAAAGATGAGGCTGTCGATAAATTCAAGCCGTGGGTATTATCCGCAGTCGCAGGCCGATCGAGAGGCTCCCGTCGATTTTGGGCCAAAGAAACAGTGGAAGAGTTATTACTCCAAAGATTGGAAAATAGACTCAAGGTGCTCGAATTCCTACGATCATCATGGGCAGTGGCGACATGGAGAGAATCAGAATCGATATCCTGCACTGGTACAGGGCCAATTCCTGCAGCCATTGATTGCTCGCTGCAGCTATGCGAGTCGGTGCATGAGATTTTCTTCTGGCATGCCTCTTTGGCGGTCAAAATTTCAGTGCGACTTTCTTCCGGGAGGCAAAGAGAGGTAGGCACGGTAGGGCATTGGGTGCTTGTAGAGAAAGGCAGTTGAGAACGAAACTCTGCATAACTCGGGCGACTGCCAGCGCAACCGTGCATTTCACCTGACCAATCGAAATCAAGAGGCAATATGCTTGTAAAGCGGTCCCTATGTCTAGGGCTGCCAATTTGAAGTCATCATAATTACCTATTCACCGCTTGTTGCTGTCAATGTTGGCTGGATCCAAAGGTGTATGCCCTTCTGGACATACAAGCGTCCTCAGGCTGATCAGGTAACACACATCTGTTGGTAGTTACATGTATCTAGCCGCAAGTGTGAAACAACCTCAGGTCAGACAAAGAACAAACTTGCGGGATCTTGATCGACCTGTGCACGATACTTACGTCAAGCAGTACAACAGCTATGAGAACATGGCATTGGCTTATGCGCGACAACGTCGTGACACCGCTGCTATCAATCTTTACGCAATAGAGCCGATTTTTAGTAATCTTGGGGAAAGTGGGCTCGAAAGAGTGCCAAATAGCCTTAGTATAGCAAGATTGGAGACTGGTGAGCATTAGATTTTGATTGCGTAACCCGGCACTTATAGTGGTGCTGCCAGCTATTCGAAGGGCTTGATAACATGCCCAGGTAGGAAACTCGTGACTTGTGACGAAAAGGTCTGTACATGAGGTGGTATATAACGAGATGACGGACGAAAATATCCGTGGTATCCAACGAGAATGAAAAATGCTCCAAAACATCGCTATGCATAAAGAATACCTTGAAACTCGCCAAAGTGACATGCTTCTTCGAGATCTTGAAACGAGCAGCCAGTGCTCCAGTCTCAAGGAATGCTCTCCATATCTTTCCTCTGGCGAAGGTATTGACTCGCCAAAGCATCGCCACCAGCCTTGCTCATTTCCATCCAATGCTGTGCAACGCACATTGTCATTGGATCACTACGATTAGGATCTTCTCTCTTCTTGCTCAAGAGTGACTCCTTGAAGATCTCCTTCGGTTTAGAAAGCGGAAGTAGTCTACGTTGAAGTAGATCTGGATGCGTGAGATAGAAGATGGCAAGTTCACGCTCCGCAGCCGCATCACCCTCCATCGCTGTGATGATATACATCTTCGCAGCATCCTCCATTGTCCACTTGGCACCTTCTTGGTTTTCAGGTGTTGGAGTGGCGCCACCGTGACTTGCAGACCTGTTCTGAGTGTTCTCGGCAACGATGTCGTCAGCGATTTCTACCATGTAGCGGCAGACATCTTGTTTCAAACCAAGAGCAGCAAGTCCAGCATCCCAAAAGGCCTTTCCGCGTTCAGTGCGGTCCAGCATCGAAGCAGGTACAAATGCAGCAATGTATTGTAAATCGCGAAACAGTGTTTTCGGACGTATCTCTGCGTCCCGAAATAGGCTTTGAAGGACATCAACAATCATATCTGTGCTTGGGGGTCCGGTGGCCATGGGCGACTTAGCACCGGCTCGATAAGGAGATGGCGATCCTCGACCCGCAATTTGTTGGTTAGCGCTCAAACTGTAAGACCGTCTTTCCGTTACGTTTCGTCTTTCCGTGACGTTGGCAATCGCTTCACCCAGATTTTGTGCTTGAGGGGTGGGCACTGTCACTTCTCGTGAACTGTACTCTGGAACTGAGCCAAGCGTTGGCGATGGAGGAACCGGAGGAAGAGTGTCACGACGACCGTTGTGACCACGACTTGATTTCGAGGAAAGAGACGCTTCAATAAGCTTTTCAAGTTCATAGAGAGCTTGCAGCTTGCTGAAAGGATTGGGGTGCGTCGCAAATTTTGCAAGTAGGCGTCTGAACGCAACGTCATACGGGAAATCAAGTAGGCCAACTTTCTTAACAGCAGACACCCTAGGGGGACGAGGCATAGTATCATTGGGCAAAATCGGTTGGTCTCCTGTCGATTGCGCAGCGTCGCCGTTTTGTGAGGCTCCTGTTGATGAGACTGGACTTCGAGTGTCCATGCGGTCCATATTGTCTAGTGTGCTTGTCCGCTGCTCTCGGGAAGCCGCACTTTTGAGGCTGCGCATGCTCTTCTTGCGGGCTAGCTTTAACTTTCGACGCCGCTCTTCTGCATCTTTTCTTTGTATAACTCTCTCCCCGATGTCACCGGAAAACCATCCATCAGTCTCACTTCCCTCGTTGAAGACATGAGTGCCAAGATCGCTCAAGAGCAACCCTGTCAATGTCTGTTTAAGATCCAACAGAAACTTGCGCTTCTCATCGTTCACCGCGGACGAACTTTTGAGCATAAGAGTACCTCGAGTCGACGAGGAACTGGTCATGGGTCGTATGTTATGAGTATGGCTTGCTGAGGGCGAACCACCACCGCTTTGGAATGGTGACCAAAAAGTCACAGCAGAGTCAATGGCCAACACCGGGCTCGCGAAACCAAAGTAGTCCTGTGAGTCCATCAGGTTGATTCCACGACTGCCGCTGCTGTATTTGGAGGACGAATCGAAGCTTTGCTGCGAGGCGCGTGTGGTCACTGATCGCAGGCTGGACTGACTGGGATATTGCACAAAGTCCAAGCTTCTGGACGCTGGTCGACTGGAACTAGTCTCGTACTCTTCGTCACCTGCAATACTCATGTTTCCAACACCAGTAAGCCAAAGGTCACCTTTTTGCCGACCGCTATCGAGGATGTCTTTGTCTCGTCGATAAAGCTCACTCGACCATAGGACCGGGGCATCTAAGACCCCATCTCCTACCAACTTATTTACAAGCTTGTCAACTTCCATACAGAAGCGGTGAATTCTCTCCTCTCCCTTGCAGAAATTCTCTATACCATAGGCGGTAATCCACTTCGATGTCAATTCAGCCTGTTCATCAACAAGTTTATTCGGCCCAGCTTTGTCCGCGGGACTCGCAATCAGATCCATAATCTGAGTCTCGTTCTTGAGCAGGAAGTTGTTGGTAGACGAGCGGGAGAACTGGTTCCTTCGGTGTTGCACGACCGGTTTCGCATCCGGATTTTTGGTAATTTGCGCCATGAGGCGGAGCGCTGAAGCAATATGCTTTGCCTCTTCGTACCCCGCGGAGGTAAGGACGGCAGATGTAAACCACATCTTGTCGCGCACATTTTTAAACCCAATCATCATGTCCTCGATGCTCTGTTCATACCGTTCTTGAGATTGTTCGAGCCAAGCAAACCAAGCTTCGAAATGTTCAATGGCACTAGAGCATTTGCTTAGCGAATCACGTGACCCACGGGCAAAGTAGTTGAGAAGCGGTCCATATCCATCCCGCATAAGTGAAGGAGAAGAAAGTTTGTTTAGTCGCTCAAGAGTCTGGTACCAATGATGTGCGCTAATGAATTCGTTTCGAGTTTGACACTGATAGTATGCTGACTCGAGCATGGTTACAAGATCTGATGACCTCTGCTTCCGGACGTCTTCGGCATCGCTGGTGCTATTACTGCGCGGGGTGCGCTGACGATTGCCGGGGGAGGACCTTGGATTAGACAAGAGCGAAGATATCTGGTTCTGACTCGCAAGTGAACCGCCTGGCATATCTTCTACTCTGTTGGTTGGATCGGCTCGCCGAAGTGCTCTTGCTCTAGGCTGACTCTGGTGGGTGGCCGTACGGTTGCTAAAAGCTTTTGATTCGCTCTCCGGTGCGATGATCTTGGGCAATTCGTACTCCCCTAGAAGTTTCACAATCGATTCCTTCAAACGATGGTAGTCATTTGCAAGGTCCATGCCTTGACCAGAACCATTGTCCTCATCGCTGTCGCTGTCGAAAGACTCGTTCTCTCCCTCATCGTCGTCTTCGGAGTCCTTTTGCATGCGTATTCTCAATCCAGCTCCGTTGTCTGTGACGTACAATACAGCCCAACGCTCAGCACACGGATGGCAAGACCCTTTCGTTGCATCGCGACCAAGTAGTCGCGTCATCTCAGAACAAGCTTCCCGTATTCGACGGCCGTAGTCATCAGTCATTGTCGTCTTGATCGTATTGTTTTGATTGTTAGGGTCAATTGCAAGCGTTCCAGCAGTATCAGGGAAGTTTTTCGAGGTGTGTAAAAGAGGCTCACGGGAAGTCGTATCGCTAGTCATAGATGACACACTCATACTTAGGACTGAGCTACCATCCCCAGGGGTGGAAGAAGCACGAAAAGGAATAGAAATGCCAGAAATAGAGGATGCTGCGGAAGCAACCCCTCTGTTCTGAAAATCCATACTCGGTCGATCGAGAAGCGGTTTCCGTTCCGGATATAACGCATTCACGATAGTAACAATATCCGAGGGGCAGATAACTAAGAACGGGTGGACTTCTACAGTTTCGCGTGGAGATGTGATCGATTTTGCTGGTAATAGCACAGGCCGGTGGTTTGCGCGCCCTTGTTTTCCGGGGCTGAGACGCGAGAGAAGGTTTTCAATGTGCTTCCTAACCTCTGGCATGACAGTCCCACCACTAAGTAACTCTGTATCCATTGAGCGCTGTGTAGCTGGCGGAGGAAGTAAGACATAGGACGCCTGCTTCTGGGCGAGAATGGCAATTTCCCTCAGAATCCTTTCCCTTGCTAGTAGTGAGATGTGATATCCCATCATGATGCCATGTGTCTGAATCATATTAGCCAACTAAATCGTGCTATAGGTTAAATGCGGCCTACCTCTGGGAAGACTATTGCATCTGGCAGAAAAGCGGAGAAAAACCAGCGGAAAAGTATCAACTTCTCCGCTCCACGTTTCTGTTGCAATTGTCCAACCTTTCCGATCTTCTCCATGATAGCCATACTAATTTCCCACACGCCTTCGGGCAGTCCTCCCGCGCTGGGTTCATCATCAATAACATCAAACAGCTTCTGCACAGAGCGAGAAAAGAATTCTTCCGTCGCAAACACCCTTTGTTTCTCAGTCATAGACTTGTCATCTTTTTCGAGAAGGAATTGGCCATCCTGGAGTATCTGCATAAGGTAGAGCTCGAAATTCGTTTTGGCAGGCCAGTCACGCATGGCTGCCCAGGTGCTCAGTACACTCATCACCAACTCATCGAAACCGGGCTTCGCTTCTACAATTAATCGAGCGCACACAGTGGACCAGACTTTCGTTCGACGAAGATCTTCAGCTGAGTCAGGGCCAGCGGAGTTTGCGAAGACAGTGTAAATCAGTGCCGAGAGGGGATCATGACGCTGAAAAGATAATAGCCGTTCAACGGGACTCGGGGCTGAAGTAGTAGCACCGGTTTTCTTGGCCTTATTCCCTCCTTTTGGGTAGGCCAAAACGGATTCGGTTTCCAAGGGTGGACGAAAGCTCAAAAGAGCAAGCATTTCATCCTTTGTCAGACTTGCGATCCGGGCAGCAAGGAAATTAGGATTGTTTCGAATTTCAGAAAGAAAAGTCAATATCTCGTTGCGGTATTTTTGGGGTATCTCGTGCATAAAGGTTGAAAAAGAAGGCATCGTATCAGCTTTTGCAAGCTTGGGCTTCCCAGTGTCCAGATCTGGCTCTAGTAGGGCATAACGACGGGTAGCGTCGCAAGAACTCCGAACATCATGAAGGGCATTGTAAAGTGTAGCAAAGTTCTTCCGATCCTCTTTGCGGAAGTAGTCCATTAGTGATCTATATGACAGTTCCCCACAATGCGCCAGACGTGATGATAGTGCGGCAGAAACGAGCCATCTATGCAATCGTACTCGGGCATGCGAACGCTTCTGTTCTTGATGTTGTTGTTTGCGTATCAAATGTGCGAGTTCTGAAAGAGACGTGACAGAACTTGGGAGCGCAGAAGTAGGCAGACGGGACTCGACGTATTGAGACGTGTCGTGTGGAAGAAGTCGAGGCAAATGGCCAACTGGTGCGGATATAGAAGACGATGGCATAGCTGGCCTTTGAGTCTCCGTGCCATAGTCCCCCACCTCCGCGCTCTCTTTTGCCAGTTGGAAGTCCATCGCTATGGGGTGAGCGCGGGGCGAACCTGACCTTGGAGGACTCGAGGACCGGAGCGGCACCCGTCTAGAAGAATCTTGGGCATCAGACGGAGATGGTGTTGAACTTCTAGAGGAGACCTGGGTAATAGTAGGCGACACAGCTGAGCATAGAGGGTTAGCTCTGCCAACTCATCGTATGAAAGCAGCGTGGTGCATAGTGGTGGAGCCTCATTGGCAGACATGCAACAACGATTCTCCGAATAAGAACTTTAGAATAACTTACGAGGTGAAGAGAGTGTCGCGCCTGTTGGCGTCGAGCTTCGTTGGATTTGATTCATCGTGCCATCTGAAGACACCTGAGTAGGCGCCATATGTTGTCAATTCATGGCTGGTCCAAGTAAGTAGGACAACACCGGCGATTCCACTGCAGAACACCTAAGTCGCTCTCGTGCTTCGGAAGGGACCGAAGTTGCAGCAATATAACAAAGTCAAAAGAGCTGCACACTGCACTGCTTCTGCTGTACGCGGGTGTTTATCGATAAGGTTGGTGATTGGTCGTTACCGAGTCAGAGACTAGTAGTCGGGAATTATGCCTCGAGAAGCAAGCAAATGGTAAGCCGAAGCAGAATAAGACTGGCTGTTGTTGATCGCAGTGGCAATGCAAGATAATAGAGAAATTCCAACGATGAACGGTCATACAGAATACAGAGTCTCGTCGCCAACACATCAGATGGTAAGTCCAGCGATGGACGAATCAGAGGCGAGAGGCAGGTGTTCTGGCAGGGATGCAATTTTCAAAGCGATTCATACGAGCGAGGGGTTGCATGAAACCCTCCGTTTCCATCGAGGTGCAGGAGGCACTGGAAAGCGTGAATCGACTGCTGCTGTTGCTTCCATCCAATGCCCAAACACATTGAGGCATAGATGTGTGAGTAGTCATCTTGATGAATCGAAGTTGGAAATGGTGACTGGGCATTGCCCCGCGACAGTCGTCCCCTTTGTCACTCACCTCAACTTTGTCCACCAGCACACGTCCTTCATCACCAACAAATGGTATTGCCACAACTGAGGCTCAGAAACCTGGGACCACATCTGCAACCTCCCTTCTACACGCGAGGACCGGCGAGCACGAATTGATCGGACGTGCATTTGATCCCGACGTCTCAAATCTTGCTGAGTGGGCCAACTCGTAGGCCCTTGCTCGCTGCTGGATGAGTTGTCAAAAACCACGCATGCAGCTTGGCTGTCAAGGCCGTTCATGTGGCCCAGCATCCAATCCGCCTTTATCTGGTGCATTAGAAGTAAATTAAAGCTCGCTCCTCTCCACACATTCAGATATCGATGCTTTTGTTGGTGCATATCATTTCTCCACTCCTAAGAAGTACTGGTAGTCGTCCAGATGCAGCAAGCCGCGGGTCAAACAAAGTTTTCATTCATCCGCTTACCGGACAATCATTGTAATACTTCCTCGGGGTTTTGGCTAAGATGTAGAGCATTATAGTAGCTTGAATTAAATAAGTATACTTATTGATTCTTTCAATCACCTACGCGACAAGTACCAGAATTTATAGGTATACATACTTAATTCTAGTTTTTCAAGGAAGAGCTCCTACACCTAGTATTCCTGGCTCTATCCAGGTTTGAGGGAGTGTGACATGTACAAGTAAGCTATAGGCCAGAGGAGAGCTAATCAGATGGAACTAAGATTGATATTAGCTTACATTTTCCAACGCCAACTACTGTGACGGCTGATTTGCAGGTTTCATCATCGAGCAATCTCATGGACGAGAGTGTAACCATTCCTAGGTCTGCTCGAGGCTGTTGGCAGCTCAGGAGCAGTTGTTGAGGGAGGAGAGTCTACATTTGATAGCTTGTCATTGGAAGGTACCCTCTCCAGGCTAAGAATGAGTACAGAGGCGGGCCTCGCTCATAGTGGATGGCAGACTCCTGTAAGCCCTCACTACCGATTGGCCCCATCTGAAGAAGAAGCACAAAAAAGAGTTGTATGAAAGATTGTGGAAGTGACAACGCAGCTGATGCTTTGTACTCTAATTGTGAAGTACACGTTGTCGCCTTGTACTGGGCAAAATCACAACGCGATAGGATATATAACCGTGCACTATAGCCTGCCCATCCTGGTTCAAGTGATGTCTGCAGACTAATGTTTGTTCAATGCATAATCAGAATCGATACCAGAACGGATTAGAGATGACAAGCGAGACAGCCTAGGTCAACTTGCTGCAGCCACATGAAAAGTACGACTTGCTAATCAAGATGTTGGATTGCATTTGATAGATTGTATTAGCACCACCGAGTCCAAACAATCTAAGTTGGTGACGCGAAAGCTATTTTCAGAACCTCAAGATCTGGATCATCCTTGCTGGGGTCGATCTGCTCCAAGAGGTTGGGATTGTGGTGATCTACCACGCTCATGAACGACTTCAGGGCATTTGATCGACTTTCCGAAGATGAGGGAAAGCGGCTTGTGGTACTGCCGAAAGATGAAAGTAAGAAGTCAGGGGCAAGAAAGAATATCTTTTGGATTAGGGAATTATGTTGCTGTCAAGCGAAATTCGAAAGGACACTATATTCAGTGCGCTGTTCCCTAAGTCATGGCTTCCCTGATCAGGGGTGCGACACGCTTCCTGCTGTGTTGTACCTGTTGTTGTTGCCATAGCTTTCGATATTCGCTCTTGCTCTCGTCGTCAATACTTGGGCCTGAACCACTCCACGGCTTCAATCCAAGCTCTTCACTTGATTTTCTTTCAAAGCGCTTCACTGCTGCCACAGCGTCTGGGTTTAATGCCCATACCAACAGTTGTCTTTGAAATTGTCCTTCTTCTGAACTAGATGTAGTCATAATTGCAAAAAGGTTGAGGCCTCGGTCCTCAGCATACTGCTTCGCAGTATCTAAAAATGCCTCTGACTCTGCGTTCTCGGACTGATGCTCCTCCTCACCAGCTTTCTTGACAAGATAGTCAATAGGCTTAACGACTGAGCTCACTCCGAGCTTTAAGCCTCCTTCAATCCATTCTTTGTAGTCCTTTCTTAGAATGTCTCGTAACTGAAGGCTGTCGAGATCATGCTTCGCCTCTGTGATGTGATTGAAGAACTCCTGCCTATTGTAGAGAGCGGATACGGCCATGGTGGCTTCTATTTTGCTTTCCAGGTACTCCACGGCTTTGGTGTCATGATCCGTCGTTTTATCCTTGGATGTGAGGTTATTGGTGTCAATTAATATGCTTGCAAGCGCAAATTGCGCTATCATCGCATCCCATCGAAGCCAGAAAGGTTTGACGTCCACGCCTCGCTCGTCTTTGATCTCTGTTTCGGGGTTGGACAGCTTGTCCCATGTCTCTTGACAGTAATTTGTAACTAGACTTGTACAGCTAACAGATTTCGTAATGATGCGGGGTTCGTCCCCGGTTTCTGAAGGTACTTTGTGTTCATCTTCATGGTGATCAATTGTGCCCACAACTCGGCTCGCGTACAATTTACCCAATTTACCCTGGAGAGCGTTGTGATCTACTGTTATCCAGCGCGTGTTCTGTGGTGGAAGTTTGGCCTCGAGGTCATCCAGATTTGGCAAGTCATTGAGGGTGATGAGAGATTCGGAATCAATGTTTGCATATGGCAACAAGGCCAGAAACTCAGGGCGAATGGCAATATCTGAAGCTGGGATATTCAAGACTGGCACGTAGAAAGGGCTAAATGAGTTGGGACGTGGTGTGTAAGTGCGAACGTACGCGAAAAGCAGCGCTGATGTGAGAGAGTCAAGATCTATCCTTTTCTATTAAATGGTATTAAAGCCTTAAGTTGAGGATAAAGCTATACCTGCAGATTCATTACCCATCACGATTGTGACTTTGTCTCCATTGCGAATGGCGTTTTGAAGATGAGTTCTTGCGTCAGCCAGAAAGGTTGTCATGGGTCTCCACCAGGTTGGGTTTGGGCGTAGAAATGCCATACCGCCGAAGACTAGTGACCCAATTCAAAGCGGAAACACACTCAGAAGAAAATCCAAAGCAGAATTCTCAAAGGTTGTTGATGAAAGTGCAGGTGACGACGACGAGGATTATGGCTAGTTGGTCACGTGAGCAAATACAAGTAATTTCCTCTTCTGGGTAGCTGAAGGATTCTATATTTCGTCTAGCTTCCAGAAACTTAAGGTAGTAAGCCGAAATTCTTCCTCGTTCTCTGTTCTTATAGCACATGTACACAGAGCCGAGATTAATTGACTAGAAACGACTTCACATTGTACAACATATAACTCTAAATTAATAAACATTATTTAGAAATTATCATTACACATTGAGTTCAGCTTTTAAGGAAGCCATTCTCATCATACATACTTCCCGGACTGCTTGCAGGCAAGATCCTAACTTCGGGTAGGCCCATGCCACTGACTGCGGCCTCCAGCTTTTGCAAAATCGCGGGATTGTCTAGGATTGCTGATCTACGTATCAGCGAAATCCTCTGTGGAAATGCTTTACCAACACGGCCTCTGTTTTGAGTATTTAAGGTGGTGACTAACGGTAGAGGGTTGTCGTCATCTTCTTCTTCGTCAATCCGCTCAGGCCTCCGTTCCCAAAAGCTTTCACCATCCTCCCAAACACTACTCTCACGGTTGCTTCTCTTCCGCGAAGTGGTTACCTCCAATACTGGAGTTCTCCTCGTGTCAGATCCAAGGTCAGATATGGTATTAGTGCCTGGTAGGATTTGGGACTCCTCGTCCGAAAGACTCGTGTTTCCTTCCTGAGCCTTATTATCTTGTACCTCATCCGATTCTTCCACACTGCCTTCAAGTATGCGATCGATTTCAGACAGACTAGCCATGCTATCTCTGTTCCCCGTTGTGCCCATGATGGCACTGAGACTCACCCAGCTGTCACTCCGAGAGGCATTCTGATCGAGGACGGGACTAGGCTCTCTTCCACCTAGTCTTCGCCAAGTTTTCATGGCTTTGACTCCCTGCGTGGCTGATTCCCGCTCCGCTTCGCTATTCATTCTCCGAAGCTGAGTTGCAAGAGACCGCAAAGGCTTCGCGGGTGCATTGCGTGGGCCTTTGACTGCTTTAGAGGCCTGTTCCGAACGCGCACTGGCTGGGATGGGAGAAGGAGAATGATCCGGAATCATCAACATACGCTCTTCCATAGCAGAGCATTCTTCTAACAGAGGTGTTAATGTCTCCATGCATAATTGTACTTCAAGAGACGGAGAGGCAGATTTGGGAGAACATGGCGGGGAAATAGGCCTGAGTTTCTCAGTGTACCTTGGCGGATCGTTCCAAGGGTCGACAGGTCTGGGTGCAAACAGCGGAAGTGGTGTAGGACTTGACGCCTGAGCTCCGCCAGATGTGGCTGGCTCGGATTCCTCACAAGCAACCGGGAAGGCTAGACCGCCCTCTAGCAATGGACTGGAGCCGACGTGAGTTTGAGTTAATAAATCTAGAGGAGGACTGTCCGGAGCAACGGGTTTTGCCAACAATTTAAACTCTGCAGGTGGAGAGCTACGCTCGTCGTATTCATTTGATGGGCGGGAAAATGAGAAGGTTGGAGTAGGAAGCACATCAGTGGTCAATACAGTCTTTCCTGGACTTGGGAATGTGGGAATGGTAAAAGCTGAAGGTGTTTTACTATGTCTTGTAGTGTCTCTAGTACCTGGTGAGGTCCCAAGTAATGACATGCTGTGTTCTCGCGAAGAAGAATCGTGTGCGTATGGGACCATGGATAGAGTAGGTGAGCTTGGAGTCAATGATGCGCGCAATGTCGTGAGATGTATCTTGACATCCGGAGCAAAGGTCGCACTGCTGGGTGGTCGGGGGAGTGCTCTATCGTCAATATTGCTACTTTCTGTTTCTTTCGCAATGGCCTCAGGGGATTCCTCTTGAATGCCAGCCATTGTAGGACTTGGCGATTTATTTGTTGACGTTGGCACCGAGATTCTCACGCAGTTCTGTCTTTTGTGACCTTTGTGGCGCGAATTGGGACTGCCCTTCATCGCTGACGGTCTGCCAGCAGTGGCCATGGGTGAAGGGTCGAATTGGAAAGGGTTTCCATTGCTACTGCGTGTTGAAGATGCTCTTGAGGAGGTTTGCGACAGCTCCCTTGTTGGTATGATCTGATTCTGGATGCCATCTCGAAATTTAGGTGTCTTTCGCTGAGCTGGCGATCCATTCGGAGTGACAAAGAGTCTGGACTGCCGACGAGGAGTACTGTGCACTACCAATGAGCTGGCGTTTCCCGTCGTGGAGATGACTAATACACGGCTTAGCCGAACGGTTTCCGCTGTTGCTATTTTACCAATTGGTGAGATTTGTATTGAGCTTGCTATAGTGTGGGAGCTTGAATCGCGAGGTAGATCTCTGTCTATAGACACAACACTGAAGCGATCGGTGTTGCTTCGGATTGATCCTTGCAAGCTTTGAAGCTTGTTTCCAGGGGAATGGTGCGGTCCATTCCCTACACTAGGTTGTCGGCGAAGAGGCCTCGGCCCTGTAATCAATGAATTGACACAGTCACGCTCGGCCCCGCCTTTCAACCAAGCATTGGAACTTGTCTGGACGCGCGGGCTCGCAGCGAGGAGGGAGCTTCCGATCGACTCAAGGCTGGAAACCGACAATCTGGAGGCATTAGGCTCTGCCCAACTTCGTGGATGTTCAGCAGACTTGACACCAGCTATGCTGAGCGGAAGTGGTGGCACCGGACCATGTGGGACTAGTCCTGGATTCTGGCTACCCAAGCTGAATGATCGACTGTGCGAATATATGTTTCTGGGATTGCTTGGGTTCTTTTTTTCGGAGCTTGGAAGTACAGGACGAATCGTTGAGCCAACAGTTTGAGCTCGATAGCGCTTCTTCTTGTTCTTCTTTACCGTAAGAGGCTCAGGCTTAAGGCTCTCAGTACCAGGGGACGTGACTACAGTAGGAGCAAAAGGCGAGCTGCAGTACAGGTCTTCCGGGGTAACGAAGGTAGCGGGAGGGCTTGGCAAGGTGTTCGCTTGTTGCGGAGCAGGAGTGGAAATTTCATGCGGTATGTCGAACACGAATCCAGGGGATCGCGGCGCCAAAATGGCTGGGCTCTCAATGATGGCTGAAAGGCGAGCAGCAGCAGCAGTATCAGGAGTCAGGGTGCTCTGAGATGCTGGCTTTTTCGAAGAAAGCCATGGGAATCGAGCCGTATTGCTCCACCTTTTCTGGCTCTTCTCCTCGACCGCATGTAGTTCTTTAGATGATTGAGCCACATTGGTAACATCTTCACGGGAGTCCAAGGTGTCCCAGCCAGATTGTGACCCAAAAGGGACGAAAGTACTGCGTCTTAGTACGTGGTGTGGGACTGTCAGTGGCGGATTGGACCTCATCGTGACTGGACGGGAAAGATCGAGGCCTCGTTGCTCTAGATCTTGCAGAAACGCCTTGTGTTCGGTCTTCGTTCGCTGCAGCCGAATAGCGAGATAAACAAGTGCTGCCAATGTAGCTGCCGCGACAACACTAGCCAGGCTCAGGGCAACAAGGGTGGTGGTGCTCATCTCGCCTGCTGTATTGGGAAGACCAGAAGGCTCTCGCTTGAATTGGGTAGTCAGATCCATGTTGATACACGGTAAGATCGCGTTGTGTTTTTTTAGTGACCGAAACCGCAGTACAAACGAAGGTGATATCAAATGAGTGTGGGTCCGCGAAGTGGGCGGATTATGATTCGGTAAGTTAGGCTAGAAAAGAAACATATAATCGAGGGTGACCACAGCTTGCAATACTCATACTGCTGAGGACTCTGGTATAGCAGAGTATCTAGCTGAATGACGCGACCCGTTGCTGTTGTTGTTCGAAGATCGCAGTGGCTTTGAGTTTGAATAACTCCAAATAGCCATTATGTCTTTGTTTTGAAATTCCAACTGGTATGTGAATCCATACAAAGAAAGGAATGTCGTTGGCGCTGTACATGCAAGGAGTACAAAAGAATGCAACCTGCCATTACGGACAGATGCCAGAAATGGCAACGTCTCTCGTGATCCTGACGCTTGACAGCTCGCTCCTCCAAGAGTTATCCAGTGCGATGTCCTGAAGTTCAGGTAGGCATCTTCCGACACTGGGTAGAAACAACGCTATGATCTGAAGCTAGAAGCATAAACTTTTCTTACCAGTGACCCAGATCTTCATATGGTAAGCTCGCTAGCTCCTCCGACAGAGATGCATTAGCTCTCAAGTTCTACTCCCTCTTGCCAATCGAAACTCGGATGTAGCTGGAATCCTTAACGTCTATAAACTAATTAAAGAGCCTTAGAAGATCTTTGTTGTTTTATCAGCTTCTGCATACTAATACAAGCTTAGTGCTAGAAGCTGCAGATATGCTAAAGGCTCACAGATATAGTTTCTGTAGCTTGAAACCTCGCGGAGCCTGTCCGACTTTCAACTGGCGCGAGGAGTACAGCCAGCTCAGGTCTTGAAGTTGTACTCGCATCATCTACGGTGTAGTACCGTATGTTCAAACCCCTTAACAGCTTCCAGACAGGGACTCTCATCGGGTGCAATGATAACTATCACCAAGTTTAGCATTTTCAATAATGAATGATCGTTGAAAACCTTCATGCCCAAACGCCATACGAAAGCCAGCTTTCCAACCCGGCGCAAGCTTACAGAAGATGACCAATGGGGCCTTTCGTATTTGCTAAGGGAAGACTTTTGCTTTTCTCTTCAAGCATTACATGCAAGTCATAGAATTGTCGAATCTGGATGTGTGTTAATTTGATCGTTAAAAATGTCGCGTGTCAAACCGAAGTCCGAAAATTAGTGCGTCACGTGAACATTGTTATAATAAAAAAAAAGGTTCCTAATGCCTGGGTCACTTAAGTTCTTTCCATTCTATCACCTCATGGAACCAAGTTTTGAAAAAAGTGTATAATTGTGATAAACCCGTCTTTCATTGCTTCACTCCATAAGTCTCGCACTCACATCAATATCCATTTCATTGTTGTCAAAAATGGCCGAAAGGCTTGACACTGAAGGACAAGATATTCCAACATACAAATACCGAACTTTTCGATTAGACGCATCATCCCCCAATCTGCCATTCCTCGCAGGAAAGTACGCGGCAGTCTCACTTTGCGCATATATAACCAACCCAGAATCATTTGGAGTCGCTTATTCTACTGAGGGCTCGCTCGATCCTCTGGACTTTGTCCAAAGATTATCGAGGCCGAGCTTCAATATATTCATCTGCGTTGCCCACCCAGGGACTTTATTAGTGGAAAAGGAAACAATCGAGCACGGGCACTGGATTGATATGGTTACACTGATAGATCCGACGCCTAAAGATGTGTTCTGGATCCGACAATCAGGAGCGTCTGAGCCATTAGACGATAGTGAAGAGACCAAATTTCACCAAACGGCAACCTGGATGGACCCAGCTCACAGGGGTAAAGGTCTTTCGAAGCAATTGATCAATTCTGCAATAGACTTCGCTACCAAAAGCCTGGATGTAAAAGTGAAGCAGCTGAGGATGCGTGCCATAACAGGCCCTACAAACGAGCAGAGCAAGAGGCTTTATGGTGGTCTCGGATTTTCAATTGTGGGCGGATGCACAATATCTGAGGTTATGTTTGCAGATGGAAATGCGCGATACCCATTCCGTGGGAGGACTGATTGGGAGGAGGATGTGATGATTCGCAGGAACGGGGCGGTCATGGAAAGACTTATTCGCTTGGACGACTCTGTTGCAACTCCGAATCGATAAGTGAAAGAGTTCGTCATTACCGAGATCACCCTTCGTGAGCATGCTAATCGTTGAAAAAAAGAGGTACGCCTCGAAGTGACAGGTCAAATGATGTACTTGCATCTCAATTAGACTTGTTTTAGGAGCTCTAAATATGCTCAATTGGATCCAAGATGACCAAATGGATTTAAGATGCCCGAATTTATATCCTACAGTCTGGTTTACGATTTGGACAGCGAAATTACAGCAAGCACAATTTTTCAAAACCCGGCAATCAACACTGCATGTCACTTGCATTGACTTTCATTGCAGGGACAAAGTCGACCTCAGTTTGCCATCCCAATTCCCGGATAGATCCCTGCGAACTCCTCTTGGAGTTCTTTCTTGAGGAGAACTTCAATTGCTGCAAAGCCTTCTGCTTTGGGATGAAATGGACGTTGCAGTTCCCCTAATTGTCCAATAGCACCACACTTTCTGCACAAACCCCATTGCACCGTAAACTTGTCGGGTCGACTGTCGCTATGTGGCACGAGTGGGAGGCAGCCTGGCCACTCCAGATTCCATAACCAGGAGTTTGCATTTTGCGATTCGAATGATCCCTCGGTGGTATTTTCACAGAAGCGATGTCCATCTAACGCAGAGTTGACATCAATAAAACGAACCTTGGGGTTGAACATGATGTAATTAATGAGACGATCATACATCGACCGTCCATCATCAATGACACCGTTGATGTCTCTTCGAAGCTTTGTCGTAAGCTTTGGTTGCTTGCCACTCCATATTCCGAAGCTCCAATCGTCGCATCTCTTGTCGTCGTGGTTGAACAAGCCAGCGTAGCTAACCACAACTAGTCTGAAGCGTCGATTCTTTCGAATTCGAGGCTCATCCAGGATTGCATATACAGAGTTCCAAATACCATTAATGAACCACGGTGATCTTATGTTCTGACGCGCGCGGCGTAACGCTTTATAGCATTCCCCTTCCGGGTCTGGATATTCAGGGCCGTAATCCTTATCTCGATCTTGTTGGTAGACGCAATTTTCGATAATGCTAAAGAAACCTAGAATTGATCAACCACAGCATTCATTGGTTTAATCTATGGATTTCAGAAATACCTCCTGGGTTGCCTCCAACCATCAAGAATGCAAAGTCTGGGGCTTTCTCTCGATCAAGGCGACGTACTTGATCGCTAATGTCATTAAACATAGCTCCGTGGCACGCTTGGAAATCCAGTTCAAGATGTCTGCCTCCCACCCATGATAGGTCGCTGTCAAGCAGGAGTTGTACTGCCCAAGCCTCGTTTATACGTCTACATCGACATATCTCATCGGAATCCGGAAAGTCGTACTCCAAGGCTTCATTCGGGGGTCCATAGTTCAGTCCTGACGCCCAGGAATCTCCGAGCTAAGTTCTGGTCAACACTAGCAAGGTAGCTCGACTTGTTATATTGCACTTACTACCGCATATCTGAATGGTGTGGGTTCGTTAAATACTGCTTTGGCTGGTAGCTCATGGTCAGGCTTCAATACCAATTGGTTCAGTTAATTGTAGGTGGAAAGGCCAAAAACTCTGAGCAAGTTAAGGAATACAACATAGCACAGAACTATGGGACTGTGTTGACACATAATAAGTAATCAAGTAGCACACGACGGACATCACATTGGAAAGCGTACAAAGTGCTCAAACGAGAGCTCGAAGGAGAGCTTGAAGCGTGCAAAAGGATTTGGGCGATCTCCTTATGAAACAGTTGGGACCATTATGAAGTACATAAACTCTTGCTGCCTGGGGTTGATGAGCGAAGGATTCGTGGCGCAGCAACATCGTGCATGAGAGGCAGGAACCTTCGCAGATGTCCATGTTCGGAGTCTTAAAGAGAGTTATACTTGCTCAAGATTTTTAAGAGGCGGAATATTTATTGTAGGGACAGTGATGTACGAACTTCATATCAGCAATATTAAAACTTAACTTACAACCCCACACCTTCTAGTAATACCCCATGCAGTTACATTTAGACTGGGTGAGCAACCTTATTAGTTCCAGTATAGTAAAATGATTTTACACACTCCAAGAATCCTATATTGAATCCGGTTTTCAAAAATCAGAGGAAGTTTAGCCGAACATTATCAAGTCTCTCATACTGTAAGTCATGATCAAATTACAGCTGGGAGGATGTGTCGTTGCCGGTCTTGGAAGCATCATCAATGTATTTGGGTAAATAGGAAAAGCAAAAGCCTAAAAGTTTTGAATTACCTTACTTGTTTATGCAGGAGCTGTTTATACTCAAGCGAGACTCAGGAGAAAATGTGAATAAATGGTGGCAACGATAAGAACAAGAAGCAGTATCAATATCAGAATTGCCAATACAATATTTGAATGATACTGACATTATCCAGAATTGTGCTCAAGCAAGGGCAAAGATTATGTTGGTTTGTTTCTTTATCCAGTTCTGTGTTTTTTTCAGATTGATTGAATGGCATGTATTTTCCAATGTATGAAATAATGTCCCAAAGCTATATATAGTATACCAGAGCCCAGGAGGTGTTATATTTCTTGAACCTGAGAAGTAATTGTCCAGCGAGGAGTAGCAGATGATCGCAAAACTTGGCGGTCATCTATGGTTCTAGTGCTGACTCTGATGTTACAGCTGTATAGACAGACTAAATTTGCTTGAAGATATGATACCTCATATCGCCGCAGCATTGCCTTCGATATTGGAAAACTAAAGTCTGAGATTGTGCCACGCGAGGAACACCGTTTGAGAAGAACGCCTTACCCCACGATATGCTTGTGCTTCTAGAACAAATATGAACCGAGTAAAAAACAGAACAACAATTTGTTCAAGCAGTTTTAACCAACATGGTTTTACTCATGCCTTCTACCCATGCCTGGGTTACGCATGCAGTAATCATAATTTCCTAATCATAATTAGCATATATTGATAAAGCTAGAAAGTGAAACGTACCCTTCTGATGATTGTTGCCCCAGTATGGAGGAAATTTTACTGCCTTCATTGGACCTCCACCAAATACCGTAAAGGTAAGAATAAAATTGATCAATGAGGTCCCGCCATCCAGTCCGGCGGATAAGATATAATTGTACTTAACGAACCAATTCGCTTTGTACTTCCTCAGATAAAGCTGCGCAAAGAAACCCAATCCGAACTTCATAAGGTACCCGGAATGTGTACCGTAGGAAAGAGCGCCGACGTAAGCAAGGACGATGGCCATGTTGATCGTGTCGAGGCGTAATTTGGGAAATTTCTGATGGATAAGGTAGAATGGTATTGGGAAGAAAAGACCGGCAACGTAACCCCATGCAACGATTTGGTATCGGCCTGTTCCTATCGAATACATGTGCTTTGCGAGACCACCCCAAGTAATAGCCTATCATGATCAGTATGGGTTGAGGAAGATTTGCTGAGTGAATAATTTTGCTTACCGCTGAGTTGAATGACTGCAATTGCTGTCCAGACCATACATTCGTACCCTGGATATCTCTCAGAATATCTTGCTTCTGTTCAACAATCTGCTCCATCATAAAGTAGCTGATAATACAGCCCATTGCCGTGCCTATCATTTGTGTTGCGAAGGTACAACGTGGTGGTAGATGAGTATACTGTCCTAGCTTCAGATCTCGAAGCAAGAATTTGGCTTGGTATAGAGAGTTGAAACCGTACGTCGCAAAGTACATGTTCGCCACGGGCTTTCCAGGGATCAAATATGCACCAATGAGTTGGATTAGAGGCTGAACCATTGGAGAAAATCCGAACATGGCTGTTTGGGCAGCGAAAAACGTTAAGCACGTTGCACTAAGACCGATGGCGATGAAGAATCCCCACCAAGGTAAAGTTGTCTCGCCGTAATAGCAGGCTAAGAGACCAGACGACATTGAAACGACAAGGATGACACCGAACCACCACTGCGGGATATCTGGATAAGCTCTCATCAACGCATAGTGAGGGTCGATAGCGTGGGCTTCCTCGAGTGTAAGGTTCTTATTGCTGTTCTCCCAAGTCCAAAATTTCAGATTCCATTCTTTAGGCCGGCCCAGCATCTTGAGATTCGCAATAGTGAAGAAAGACCATGCGGATTTTAGATCCTGGTAATGCCAAAGGAACATATGAACGAAGGTTGCCGTGATTGCTGCGTTGAGTCCAGTGGTAGCGAACACAGCAGCACTGGTCTTGTATGGTAGACCAAATTTCTCTAGCAAGGAGTCCTGGACTTCATATTTCTTGTTCAATATGGCCGTTGTGTTGTATGGAATGAATCTAGAAAAATTATTAGCACGAACCTAGATATACTCAAACTATCCAGGAGCCAGATGCTCATGTGAATCTAGGGCCTGGATATGTGAACAGCCATGAACCTTCCAACCTGCTCGTGGTAATCCCAGCCCTCAAAGTGAACTACGGCACACGGAGGTGATGGAAGTCGTAAAATGTAGTCGAGGCTTCGAACTGGGCACAAGTGATTGGGGTCTCAGGGATTCATAACAACCCTGACGATGAAAGGCATAAAAGGGACTCGAACCTTTTTGAGGTACTCTTTCCCGAAAATAGCATTGGCGAGAGGAATGGGAACTTGAGAGCTTGCCATACATTGCCTAATAGGTCGTTAATTAACACTCTAATAATTCGGAGAGAGTTCCCGTACCATAATACAAGCCCATATAAATTCCGATGGAAATGACATAACTGACCATCTCGTTGACCAAGGTGCGATAAGGCATCCACATCGGATTCTGACCACCGCCGATAAATTGCCAATCAAACGAGAGCGAAAGTATACCCAGCCCTTCGTTGGCCATCGAACCACCGAAAAGGTTTGACACAAACAGATTGTGCGGCATAGCAATGCAGAAAACGCTGACACCTCCAAGGATTGGAACTGTTCAATGGTCAGTTAACGACAGATACATTAGATCCACTTAAGACCAAGCCTACCAATATATTGTGGAAATGCCTGATAAAGGAATAAGACGATGAAGCCAATGTAAAATACCCTCAGCCGTTTTTTCGTCTGACAAACGAAGCGATTAGCTGATGCTCATAAGTTCGGAGTATGGACTACAAACCACTGCCTTGTTGCGATGAAGATTGTCCAATAACGCCGCAGCAGGAATATTAGAAGGATACCTGAGAAAAATTAATGGACGAAGGTGGAAGACGGGGTAGATAATCATACAGCATTTTAGTGGGATACACAAGTGTCTCCCTCAGAAGCCCAGCCATTCCATAACCAAGCATTTGAGCAGACATGACTAGTAATACAGCGATTCCTGCAGGAGGGTTCATGCCATACCTATACGTTGGTTTAGCGAAAGACAATCAATTCCAGCTTACGGCAGAACTACTTACCACAATTTCTGCACAGCCAGCGCCATCATTGCTTCTGGGGTCGATCCAGCTGAGCCAGCAAGAATACATATAGCTGTGTGCTCTTTCTTGTTGAACTACATTACACCCAACGAGTTAGCGAAGAAATAATATATGAATGATATTAGCACAACAATGCAAAGTATAAGAGCCTCTGGAAAATCTCAAAGACACGAGAGATTTGAGAACCGTAAAGAATGAACTGGAAGGTTGCATATGGCTCCCAGCAGCCGCACCAGGGTTGACGTGAGTCTGGAATTACGGAAAAAACTTACAGGACCTGGGTTAAGGATCCTTCCAATCATTCCTCGCGCGGGAAGAGTTTTTTCCATGAACTTGCCCAAGACGTAAGCAATAACTACGATAAAGACGAAGTGAATAGCCATTGGTTGAGGTTTGAAATGGTTCACTGTGGAAGTAGTGGCAGTAAAGATGCCGAGCCCGATTCCTGTTGAGATAAGCATTGATCAACCAAATGGGAAAAACAAGAGGCATAAATCGTACCTATAAACCACATTCGAAAAGTGTATGGATTCCTTTAGGATCATGTCAGTGGGTTCTACTCGGAGATTTTGATGGTGTAGCATTTGTGCATGCACTTACTCAGACGGGTCATCCTCGACACTGAGCACTCTAGTCACCAGTTGAAGATCTGTTTCCACCGCTTCATGCTTTGATTTGTTCAATGCCTCAGGATCGCTGATATCAGATGTGGAGTCCGTTTCGACACGTTCGATGAAGACCACTCCATTTTTTTCCTTGCCAAAACTTTCTGTGCCCAGTACTTCCTTGACATTGACCGCTCCTGCACCAGTTTCTTTGTCAAATCCCGTGGTGTGAGCCAACGATGGGTCTTTCGGATCTGCCATGGCACGAGTATGACCGGACAAAAATGGTTCGGAGAATAAAATTGTCTTTTGGGATGAGAGCCCACTACAGCAGGAGCTAGAAGAGCATATGAACTGGATCTAGCCGTCGTAGACATCAATATATGACCTATGCACGAAACATGGTACGTGGTTGACCAAGACTACGTCTAACATATTGCCACTCCAGGTTGGTAGAAGCATTCTTTCCCAAACCAGAGCGTGAGCTTAGAATGCGATAACATGATCGTTGTTCCTCGGAATATGTTTGAAACTTGTTTATCCGAATTGGCGCTCAGACTTAAATCACGTGATAGTGATTGGTTTTCCTCCGCTATCTGGCGATAGATTGGTTGGCCACCAAGACCGGGGCCCACGGACACGTTCATCGTGATTTCGATCTCGTTTCGACTTAATCATGGTAAAGATAGGCAGTAAATAGATATGATGTGTCGAAGCGAGCAATGGGAGTCCGTGCATAGAGTATAAGGTCAAAAACTTAAATGATTGACGGAGGAGACTTGCGACTCTCTCCGGAATATTCTTATCTCATGCCAGATCCAGCCGCCCAGATGGTTGACGGCGAGTACGCGTAGCTAAGCACCGACTTGAGAGTGAAATGATAATACGCCCAATATCGTTTCGTATAAGCTGAATTTATATCATCAAATTTGCCATGTCAAGGTGACGTTACCTACAAACTGTGAAGTCATTAGCGGAGCTGCGTGAGTGAATGAGTCTACGTGAAGACCACGATAGCGAAAATGTACGTATTCTGGTTATCTTCTTACGTCCAGAACTTTTCAAGTCACGGAAAATCTACCTTCGGGAATCCCAAGGATGCATCATGCTGAGTGACCGCGAGCATCAGTGGATATAACCGCTCTTTACTGTTTTAAATGGTGTGGTTTGGAGTATCCATGCCAGGAGTTGGAGTATGCTTGTTAATATCTAACATCCTCTTCTTAACAATGAAGGTGTACGGTGAAGCATAAGCTTCGACAAACATTTCGGCGCGTGTAAGTTAAGTAGATATCAAGAGAACTGGATGAGCTGTACATTATTACACTGGGATGAGGTGGTAAGTAATGGAGTGAGGTCGAAATCAATTCGAGATGTTGTGATCCTTTGGAGGCACGGGAGGATCGCTGAACGCTGCCGGCCCCACTTAGCGCTTCAAGCCTGGCCTCGACGACAGCGTGTAAATATCAGTCTGCTGGGGGTAAGTCTGAGATGGGCACAACCAACTCGCCAGTGTTTGGCTCCTAGCGCGAAAAGCCCGTTCAACCTCAATAATAGGTATCGCTCAACTTGGTTTATCTTGTGGGGAACAAACTATCATTTACTTCGTATTCAGGAAAGGACGTCAAAGATGATTCGGCGGTGAATAAGCCATGACCGCCGACGGCTCCCACGAAGTAGAGAGCCACGCTCTTCTTCCAACTGACCCACATTCTGAAGATGACTCCCTCTCGGACGATGAAGATTGGGACCCCCCAGTAAAGGCAGATATCAGTCAATCTTGGCTTTCGCCTCGCATGCTCGTGCTATTTGGGTTATTGTTTGCCTTCAGTATCATCACATTTCTCGTAGCTCTTACGAAGAGGACAAAAACCATCGACTATGGTGCTGATACTTCAACTCGTAGCAGGTATATTTTGGACCCTGACTGGGACTTTGCGGCACCAAATATGACCAGAAACTTTCACTGGGTCATTGAAGACGCTATTCGTAATCCCGATGGGGTCTATAGGCCGATGGTACTAGTCAATCAGCAATTCCCAGGACCTCTCATTGAGTGCAATGAAGGGGATACCATCATCGTTGAAGTTGAAAATAAAGCTACCAACGCAACTTCAATTCATTGGCACGGGATATATCAGAATGGCACCAGTTTTATGGATGGAACAGTCGGAATCACTCAATGTCCTATTGCGCCTGGTGCCCAATTCGTGTACAATTTCACCGTCACTGGTCAGTCGGGGTCGTACTGGTACCATGCTCACCACAGCATGCAAGCGTCAGACGGACTCTTTGGCCCATTGATTGTTCATGCAAGGAATGAAAGACGTGTACAACCAATTCCTTACACCACTGATCGTATCGTTATGGTTCACGATTACTACTATGATCTGACCAGCGCGCTCATGATGCAATATCTTGCACCAGACCGCGAGAATGCCGAGCCTGTACCTGATAGTGCTTTGATAAATGGAAAGGGTATACGAGACTGTAAGGAAGTGTCTTCCAGGAAGTGTGACGGTTTTTCGGCGGTAATGGAAACTCTCAAACTCGAGCGCAACAAGAACCATCGCCTGCGTTTCATCAACGTCGGCGCATTTGCAGAATTCCAGATTCAAATTGATAACCACGACTTTGCTGTCACTGAAGTAGACGGAACGGACGTTGTTGGTCCTAATCGCTATCATCGGTTGAACATCCTCCCAGCCCAACGTTATAGCATTGTTCTAAGCACGAACATTACCACTGTCGACAATTTCTGGCTGCGTGCGAGAATGGTCACAACATGCTTTGCAGAAGAGAATCCTGTAATGCAACCCGAGGTGAGGGGTATCGTCCATTATACAGATTCTCCGAAGACGGATTTGACACCCATAACACCAACCACCAAAGACTGGCCAGACGTCGTTGAACTCGAATGTCGCGATCTCAATACTAGTGACTTGAGGCCGATAGTAGCGATACAGGCGCCCGCCAAAGCAGATGCAGTCGTCAATCTGCGGTCGAATTTCGAGATTGGGGATTGGCGCCTGAGCCGTGGCTTTATCAACCAGACGTCTTACCGCCCAAATCTGCGGAATCCATCTCTGCACCGCACCCTCAATGGCTTCCAAAACCAGAATAGTTCATTTGAAGGCGATTCCAAGGATAGTGATACTTTTGTCAACACCAAAGCCTTCGATATCAAACGCGAGCTCGTATATCAAACTACCGGAATAGTCACACTTGATATCATCATATCCAACTTCGACGATGGAGCCCACCCTTTCCATCTTCACGGGTATAAATTTTGGGTCTTGGCACATGGATCAGGATATCTCGACCCAGCTCTATACGATACAATCGACCTAAGTAATCCCCTCAGACGGGACACTGCAACAGTAGAAGCATTCGGCTGGGTCCTGCTGCGTTTCGTCGCAGATAATCCAGGAATGTGGGCATTCCATTGCCACGTCTCGTGGCATGCGGAAGCGGGTTTGCTAATGCAATTTTTGACGAGATCCGATGTCATGAAAGATTGGGTAATCCCCGATGAGCAACGAAGGCTTTGCTTGTTAGAGGGGGCAGAGAAGGGGAAGAATCCAGATGATAATATCTGGTTTGGGGATACCGGTTGATTGCACACGCTAAGACACAGAGCATGGATTATTCAGGAGTCTATTTCCTCATACGACACTCACAAGGCATCGTAGCCATACTCAACGTAACGAATCGCTCAATGCGTTGCTTTGGCGCATACCGTTGACCAGGTGCGCAGACTTCATACACAGTTTGATCTGCACTCTTTGCACGTCGAAGAGCTGGAATCCATCGCAGATTCGCCGACAGGATCTCTTTGTCATCGCAAGATGCTCGTCAGGTCACGAATTACTTGAGATATTTCTACAAACGCCAAAAGAGGCTCACATTGCATATCGTGAGCGCAACGGTCCTGCCTCAAATAACAGTCGCATACATCTTTGCGAATTATACCCACTTGCACAGCACAGGCCGAGAGAATCGCCGATGATACCTCTTTAGTATTAATGTGCGAACGACTTCCCCCAGAAAAAATGTCTTTCAGGTTCCGCTTCCGTCAATTTGCGTTCTTTGTTTGTCCCCACCCCTCAGCGCTCTTTCAATGGAAATCTCACCCACATCAATCGTTCTCTGCGACTCTAATACTTACGGCTATCATTTTATTATCTCGCTCTGACCCCCATCAGTCTCGATTATCCCAGACCACATTTGCAAGTCGTGGGACAACAACACCTACTTCGCTCTGACCTCGCCTGGTTGGTATAAGTAGTACATCCATCCTTTCTTTCTCGTTGAGTTGAAAGGACAAATACACGCCATAGGACATCTTATCAATACAATTAAAAGCCATATAACAGATATCCAACACAAAACGCAAACGCAAAATGGCCGCCACAACAACAACAACAACGACCCCCACCGTCACACTGACATCCAAAGAAGGCGAGGATTTCACAGTGCCCCGTCCCGTAGCCGATATGTCCCAACTCATCGCTGACGTCCTCATAGACTTCCCCGATAACTCCGACGAACCCATCCCGATAATGGAAGTCAACGCCGTGATCCTCCGTCCCATCCTCGCATGGTGCGAACACTACGCCAACAAAACAAAGCCAACCCCAGTTCCAGTTCCAGTTCCAGCACCCTCACCGACAACCAACGAAAGCAATGCACTCGCTACTGAGAATGCAGATAATGCCCCCGCTGCTGAAAATGCAGACAATGCAGACAACGCCGACAACCCAGACCCAGCACCAGAACCAGAAGAAGCACCAGCCCCCGAAGATAAATACTCAACCGACCTCAACGATTTCGACAGGGAGTTTTTGGATGTCGATCACGAAACACTATTTGAGTATATCGTCGCGGCGAATTTTCTGGATATACCCGATTTACTTAGCGCGGGGTGTAAAGTCGTTGCTGATATGATTAGGGGCAAGGAACCGGAGGCTATTAGGAAGTCCTTTGGGATTGTGAATGATTTCACCCCTGATGAGGAAGAGCAGATTAGGAGGGAGAATGAGTGGGCTGAGGATCGTTAGGTGTGGGTGTGGGAGTGGGATTGTTCTGGATCGGAGGAGGTAAATTTTAACATTTATGGATAAGTGATCGAAATTTGGGAATTTGGGGGCTGGGATAGTGTTTACGTTGCGTCAAAGTCTCATCATTAAAATGCTATGCTATTTATTCTAGTATAGGCTTAGGTTCTTTGGGCTACTGTCCCTTTCTCTCCTTCCACAAGTGGTTCTTTAAGGGAACTTAAGGCGCTATACTCCTCAACTTCCTTGAAAAGCCGGATGGAGTTCAGGATCATGGAGTATTTAAATCCATCATAGTACGATTAAAACTAATTTAGTGTATTCACCTATTCTTACAGAAATTACCTTATTAGGAGCCGGGAATCGTTAGCATCTTAATCTAGCTTTAATACACAAAGGATTTTTTTGTGTACAAGAATTCCATTGATGGTTTGTCTGGCTTTCGAAAAAAAACTTGAGGAGTAACTATTCACAACTAGATTCCGAGAATACCGCGAGTTAAGCAGTATGAGGCAAAGTTAATGATGAGACGAGCAAAGTCTATTCTAACGATGAATCTACTATGCATGTCTAATAACGGAACCCCTTCACATTACAACGAGTATCAATAAACGCCTCCCATGCATGCTAAACAACCAAACTCCACACCAAATCCTCGGAATCTCCAGTCAACCATCTTGCCACCGAGAGACTCAAAACCAAACAAAGTATCCACAGCAAGTTTATCAAAGAGCCACCCGGAAAGTAATCTTACAAAAGCACGAGCTCAAGCGACGTTCGTGCGCAAAGGTCCACCAACAATGCTAATCATCAAACATTTTCGTTTCACATATCAAACATTACGACATCGGGGCTCCGTGCTGGCTTAATCCGCTTTTTTAACTTTGTTGCCCTGATTCGGCATCGGCGACACATTTGAATTCCCATAGTCTAATCCAGAATCCGAAGTGTGAGCATCGGAATCAGCGTTGCCCTGCGGGGACAAACTTTTCTCCCACTCGTTCATCAGATGGGATGCCGTTCGTTTGAGATTGCCCGGTGTGAGTTTATTGAGCGCAGGCCAGGGTATCGCGTCTTTTTTGTTGTCGTGCGCTGTTGATGTTGGGGAGATTGTACCAGTGCGAAAGGCATGGGGAGTGAGTGTTCCTTCTTGGGATTGATTGCGCGTTGATTTGTTCGTAGAGGTGTTTGGTCTTATGAGTGGTGTACTGTGTATATCATCGGAGGGTGTTTCGGGGTGATCTGAGTCTAGAGAACTACCGCTTTGAGACGTAGGTGGTGAAGAGTCATGCTTCCTAGGGGTACCCCAAATGTCCCATGCTTCGTCCGATTCCGTCGATTTCAAAGGACTGCCAGCATTACTACGTGTTTGTTTCGAAACAGATTTGTTTGCTCTGTTTGGTTTCTGTGGTGTTTCAAGGCCGTGGTCCTGCCAGAATGATCCACCAACGTCGATTAAAGTGTCATTACGTGGGAGAGTCCGCGTATGCGCTACAATTTGACTGCGACCAAGGTGTGTTGATCGGGTAGATCCTCTAGTGTTTATCGTACCTGGTCTGGGAGTTTGACGTCCGCCTGCTGTTCTTGTAGGGGGCTGCATAGCGCCAGTGCCATTGACTGATTCATCCCCGACTGTGACTTGCCGAAGGTCTTCAAAGAAATTCATGAGGCCGTCTTTGATGTCTGAAGCCATTTGTTTGCCCGTCTTGAGCAATGCGTCTTTTGGCATGACGGAGCCGTCCATGTTTGAGGGGCCATCGTCGGTGGGCGAGATGATTGCGTTTGCAATGTCGGATGTAGTGGATGACCTCGTGAGGCCATTTCGAATAGGTGGGAGTCTCTCGTAGGATCGTCGAGAAGGATGAGGATATGCTGGAGAGAATGTCGTCTTTTCTGGCGATAGCAACGATAGTGTTCTAGTATGGCGGGAACCACTGAAGACCTTCCTATTCGAACTCTTAACACCACTCAATATAGCCTTCCTCCTTTCCATCTCTTTCTGCATCCAATTAGACGAGCCATCGCCATCCTCTTCAGTAGTGTCAAGGCTAGGAATAGTCGCACTTAGCGGCTGCAACTGCTGCACGCGACGGACTTCATTCCTCTTCCGCGACGACTCATTACTAGACCACTGCTTCTTGAGTTTCGTCAATTCCTCCTCTGCCTTTTGAAGTTCTTCCTTTAGTTCGAGAACACGTCTCTCCTGTGAGGCGAGGACAGTAAGAAAATTGCCTTCGGTGGGTGAAGTAAGAGACTCTGCCGGGGTGATTGGACTGGTGTTTATCCATGACTGAGGTCGTGAAGAGCGGCCATTTGGCGGGAGAATGGGAAAGCTGAGGGAGAGTCGGTTGCTTTCCCGCGCTGTTGAGGCAAAAGAGGATGAACGCGAATGAGACGGCAGTTCATGATGCGTGCTCGTATGCACCGATTCATGCGAAGTTTTCGTCGTGGGACTAGCAGGTAAACGCTCTGTCGGCAGTAAAGAACGAGAAGGACTATTCGGACTCGAATGCAAAATGTTGTCAATAGTAATAGGTTCCGGAGGATTCTTCAATTCGCGCTTCCTCTGCGTCTTCCCCTGATGTTGCTGGTCCTGCTGCTCCTCCATATCTGCAACCACACGTTGTGGTATAACAATCTCATTCATAAATTCATACTCGTACCGTCCTCGAAGATGCTCCGATTTCCAAACAGCGCAAAAGAGTGTTGACGATAAAAATGGTGAGCCGATGCTGGAGATTGCCCACCAAAACAAAAGACGAAGCTTGGGTACGATGAGCACTGGCCCAATCAGAAGTGTCGCGGCGGCGGCTGCACCCAATGAATACCGCCAAAAGTTCCGGGCATAACAGAACCCTACGAACATTAAAATGTAGAAGTTGAGTGGGACATGGCACACCAAATTCGAAGGTATCTGGAGAGTGTGCAAGCGCAAGGGAATTGGCAGTTTGTGAACGGTTAATTTTCTTTGTTGTTGTGGTGGTCTTTGTGAGGGGCGTGAATCTGGAGCCGTTTGCTTTTTCGTGCTACTGCTTCTCCTAATAAGAAATAGTATGAAAAAGGAGGGCCTGGCAACGCTGCTACGCATGGCAAGATTGCATCAAAACTCCACTTCCTAGGGGTATTATTGATTATCGAAGAATGATTATCGGCATGGGTGAGAGGTTATTTGATCACCAAAATAACGCGTCGTTGCAGTTTTTCTGTCTAATTTCTATCAACTCTGGTCCACTTGCCTAGCTTCCGCAATTGAGAGGAAGGAGCGACCACGATGATTACCAGAATCTAGAATAGCAGTAGTAGTACCGCTAATTCACAATTCCGGGACTGAATTCTACAAGCACATGGGATTCCGGTTGCAGTAATTCATTAATAGTCGGGGGCTTTGTAGAAACGGTGGTGATATCCGACCATCCAATAACACATTTTGGCTGCATTCAGCAATTGAATGACAGCCGCAAGCATAGCCTTCGCTCTGTACAGGGACAACTCATGATGCCAATTAAAGAAATGAGATGTCCGGATGTACCCGGAGAGCTTACGTCTGCCAGTGTCCAGATTCTCGGAAACCAACTTCCTAGTTCCTGTAGAGGAAGTAGAGGCGAGAAGTAGTGCCTTGGTTGCTAACGTCAATCAACAACGTCCGAAATAGAGGTCGAAATAAACTGAATTGAACCTAGGATATTTATATCAAATACTCTTCAAGATGTAGTTTTGACAAGTGAAACGTGTGCAACGAGACGTGAAACCTTCAGTACCATTCAAACCAACGCACCCGAAGATTGGTCAACCAAATCGCGGGGAAGACTCCTCAGCCGGCTATTACCAAAAGAAGTAAGTATCAAACAAAGACCCACAAATTACCGTTCGCTACAAACGCCATCCAGGTCCTAAGGATTCAAAGCTGATCATGCACGATGCAGGGTTGAGCGGAGAACGATGTGTGACTTGCGCAGGGGACAAGGCTGGACAAATGCAGGAACCGAAAACAAGTCGAGAACAACAAGGATGCTTATGCATTTCTACTCAAAACCACATACTACCATCACGAATACATCACCAATATATACAATTGATACTCTAAATCCCAATTCTCTACGATGCGATCTATTCACTTACCTCGGGTAGCTTCCACTTCCTAAAATCACTTCATTGTGGCGCCAACCACGTGTGGCTCCTGCCCGTTGCCCACGCAACCGCGGCCAAAGCTCCCCAAACTCCGGATTGACTACTACCTACCAAGTGCACTTCTCTTGAAACCACCACCAACCAAGTCCGTATTCTTTTGCTTCCTCTTTGCTTTCCCTGTTGAGAACTCTGGGTCTTTGGCTTTGATCAGTGTATTTCCAGCACTCACTTCTTCTTCGTCTTCCAATCTGGCACCTGATCGAGGGAAGGCTGTCTGCCGCTAGTGACCTGAGTTGTCGCAAACAATGGCTGATAATTATACCATGTTGGAAGAATTGGGGAGTAAGTTTCATTCATTTTTGAAAACTGATGTTAGCTCGGTATACTGATATTTTGAAATAGGTGGGAGTTTTGGTGTTGTGTATAAAGCGCTGGAAAAGTCTACGGGGGAACTCGTTGCTATCAAACATGTTCGTCTATACTGGCACCGATTCCATCTCATGCGATCTAGGGTTAATATTTAACTGTATAGATTGATCTCGAGGGAAGCGATGATGATATCAGAGAAATTCAGCAGGAAATCTCATTGCTGAGCACTTGCGCCAGTCCTTTCGTTACGCAATATAAGACCAGCTTCGTCAAGGGTGTCAAGTTATGGATCGTCATGGAGTTTCTGGGGGGAGGATCATGTCTCGATCTGGTATGTCACTTCAATCATCTCAGTAATAAATGCATACTAATTGCAACAACACAGCTCAAACCGGGACCATTCAACGAAGCGCACATCAGCATCGTCTGCCGCGAACTCCTCCTTGGTCTCGACTATCTCCACCAAACTGGCAAGATCCATCGCGATATCAAGGCAGCGAATGTCCTCCTGTCGCAGTCTGGCAAAGTAAAGATTGCAGATTTTGGGGTGGCGGCGCAACTCACAAACATCAAATCGCAACGGATAACGTTTGTGGGTACACCATTCTGGATGGCACCCGAAGTCATCCAGGAATCAGGCTACGACTGCAAAGCAGACATCTGGTCTCTGGGAATCACAGCGATGGAGCTTGCCAATGGTGAACCACCCAACGCTGCGATACATCCCATGAAAGTGCTTTTTCATATTCCCAAGGCACCCCCACCAAGACTAGAAGGCAACTTCACCCGAGATTTCAAAGACTTCATTGCGCAATGCTTGGTGAAAGATTCAGATCGCAGACCAACAGCCAAAGAACTCCTGCGGCATCGCTTCATCCGCTCTGCTGGTAGAGTGGAGAATCTCCGCGAACTCATCGTGAGACATCAGCGATACATATCAAGAGGCGATCGAGAGTCACACCCACGTTACTACGAAGAAACACTGAAAGATCTGTCACCCCGCCTAGAACAAGAAGAGTGGTTATTTGACACTGTCAAGCCATCAACAGTAGCGCCAATGAAGAGACGAAAGTTGAGTCGTATACCGTCAGACGCCTCCGACATGACAAATCCATATGCAACTATGGAAAGACGGCCAGACGCATCGCAGCTTCTCCAACAATTGGATCTCAACGCTGCGCCTCTTGGTGCAGGTTCACCTGCTCCCTCCAAAACACAACATCCCACCGTTACTCGACGACCAAGTCAAACACCTACGAGGCGCAAATCTTCTGCGCAGACAGCAATGAGAGTACCATCTGGTCAAACACCTACAGCTCGGAAAGTGAGCGCGCAAAAACAGCCACTTGGTCTCGATATGTCCTTTGGCAACTCTCCGTCTACAGTACGACAATTTCGCCGTGTCTCATCTGGTGGACACAAGTATAAAGACCTCGATCAGGATTCTACCATGGTATCTGTCCTGGAGCCCAGAGCTAATGGTCTTGACCGATCAAAATCTGCTTCAAATGCCTCGACATTGGTTGGCGCGGACGAAAACACTCCGCCAGGAAATCCATTCAAGGACGAAATCAAGGAGATTCCAATCCCCATCACACCCATCAATGTGACAAAAGAATCACTCCTCGGCCGCCGAGCATACAGCAAAATCATCGACGGTGTATTCCAAGAAGCACATGCGCAAACCGCCGAAGCTGGGAAACGAGAAGCAGTAGCACGTCTGCACAACGCATGGAGTGTCCTTGACCGCGTAGACCCAGAAGGCGAATTCCTGCTCCTCAAATCACTAATAGAACGCTTGAAAGACGAACCCAAGATAGCAACCTCACTAGGCCTAATCCCCAATGGCAACGGTAATGGTACATCAACGCCAACCCCCTCACCAACAAAGCAATCCCAAATGCCACCTCCACCACCACCGCTAGAAAGGCATCAATCCACACCACAACCACAGAGACAACATTCACAGTTGGACACTAGTTCGCTCTCCCCAACAAAACAGAAAGGTCTTGTTCTCGCGCAGAATAATCCGCACCTCAAATCTCACAGAAGGAGACAATCTGCTTTTGTGGAGACGGAGTTTACGAAAGCGCCGGTTGGGAGGGGTATTGATGAGAGGAGGTTGCCTGGGTATGTTGCTCCGGGGATGGAACAGCAGGGTGGGCTTGCTGATGTGTTGTATGGGCGGTGGATGGATGGGTTGAAGGGGAGGTGGCCTCTCTCGTAGTTTTCGACTGTGAGGCATGATGGGGCAGGCTGCGATATGGACTGGATGCTTTCTCTTCTCGACCCTCATCTACCAGGTGACGGGATTGGTGAAGAGAGAAGCATTCTTGGTAAAACTTGGACACTAGTACTTTCTTCCTCCTAGGTTTGGACTCTTTTTGGTCTTTTCTTGTTCCTTTCTTGTTTATTATTTTACTATTTTTTGGACTGGATTTGGTAGATTGTGCTTTCAGTGCTGCCTAAAGCGTAAAAAGTACTATCTATCCGTCTATTCTTTTTTGCTGCTCTTCTCTTGTTGTCAAGAAAGGACACGGCACGATTTTCTTGTCTCCTCTATACCACTGCGTCATGTGTAGCAGAGCGGTCTTACAATCTTCGATCGCTACACTAAAAGTGGCGGCACTTTCTTCCTTTATTCCACATTTCCTGGTGTACAAAATCTTGTCGGCGTTTTATTGCTTCTTTTGCTCTACTTGAACCTTTTGCAAGGCGTTCTGGATATCGTTTGTGTGAGTGTTAGGTCTGTTGCTCCTAGAGAGTTGTTGTTAGTGGATGTTGAAGAACGGTTGTTGAGCAGAGTAGCTGGAAGAGGAAGCCGAAGTGGAAGTGTATTTATTATTGTCTCCAATACCAAGTAGCAGTGTCTCAACACGAACACTTGGTCTCCTTATCTATCAAGAATATTGTGCTCTACATCACATCATCCTTTGTCTCATTGTGAATATAACCCTGCTTGCCATGTTGGAACTCGGATGCAGCTGGGAGTTGTGACGTCTATAAACCAAACCAAAGGCTTTATTAAAGCTTTACAATAATATTAGCACTGCATATGCTAGAAAGCTCACTAGATCAAGGAGCAACGACAGCAACACAACAGACTAAATGGCACAACCTCATTTCTTCATAAGGAAAAAGGAAGAGACGCGCTGACAATAAGAATGATCCAATCGACCACAGACACGTCCGACGACTCGGTCTACAGCTGGATGGACGGAACCACACCTTGACCGGACGGGACGTCTTACGCCCCGTTTGTATACAGCGGCGTGGATGGCAGCCCGGTGATCGACGTCAAGGGAGACTTATCTGGTCGACATAGCCGGCTGCTTGACGACATGCTGCAGATGCGAGTGAAAAGTGGATATGAATCTTCTGCATTACATGTCGGATGTGGGGAGACGGAGAAGAATATATAATCTCACACTCCGTGGGGTTTGCGTTATTTTCACCTTTCTGTCTGGCAGGGAAAAAAAAATGGACTACAGTTATATCAGTACCACACAATTCCTTGGCCGAAATCTAGAAATTAAAATACGATGCTCTCCCAAGCCCAGGAACTCTTGAACTTTGGCAGTTCAGGTTCCAGTAAGTTAGACCATTGTGTCTCCTCAGCCTCTTGACTACTCACCACTAACTACTACTCAGAACATACATCTTCAGGATGCCAATGCAGCAGTTGCAATCGTACGTAGATATCCTGGACACGAGTTCATCTCTCCCTTTCGTCATGTTCCTTCATACTCGTACATGACAGCGATTAATCTTCTAACGGCACTATTACAGCAAACACCCATCACTCCGGCTGCAAGTGTTCATCATGCACGAAAGCTTATTGGGATAGCGTACCCGGCGCTACAGGACCACGGAATTAGTATGAAGGAATGGGGACAGCATGGACATGAACTTGAAGTTCACCTTGCTCTCCGTGGTCGACTCATGTACTCCATAGCGATGGTTCAAGCTAGGATTTACGTTGGTAACGCCAATCAAAGATTCAAATCCTATCTCATTTCCTCACCTTCAAAGGATGCCCCTCAGTATTATACACCCACTTCTCCACTGCCCCATCACCAACACTAACCTGCCACTCCTCCCCCTCCCCCTCCCTACTCCCACCCCCAAAAATCAACCACAAATACTTCAACGTCTCCGAAAAGAAATAACTCTCCATATTATCTCCCCATCCACCCCCGTCTACCTTATCCACATCCCTCACATAACTGTACCCATTCCCCACCCGCGCAGTCCCATTAATAGCAACCCAAGCATCCCAAGCCCAATCTCTGTATTTTTCGTCACGCGTAAAGCGGTAGGCGTAATAGTATGATTCTAGGACTTCGGGACGGAGGTTGTAGGATGGGTCTATGATGTAAAAGCCGGTTGCGTTGGTTGAAGTTAGGGTTGTGGGGGAGTAGGGTTGGTTACAGAGCCAGGGCGGTGAGGTTGGGGGTGGGAGGAGGGAGCATTGGGAGGGGATCCAGGAGAAGGTTTCGGGGCCGATGTGCGTGGTTGTTGATATGTAGGTGTGGTGGCAGCTGTGTACCAATTTCTGAGAGCTACCTTAGTTGACTCGAAAGACGGATATGGTAGTATGTATTACTCACAAGTCCAAAATCAGTATACTTCTGCTCCCCCAAAACCATACCACCAAGTATATAATTCCCACCAGCAAAACACTCCATATGTCCCGATTGCGGTACAAACATCCCAGCTTTCTCATCATACCGCCCCAGAAACACCAAGTCAGGATATCCTCTAGGACTCGAAGCAAGATACTGAATCGAGGAATCAGCAGCTTGGATCCAACGGTCCTTGTACTGAGGGAAAGATTTTGGATCGTAAATATACATCTTTAAGAGGTACTCGTAGAAAGAATCGGAACTTCCACCCCAGGTGATGTCACTGGGCTTGAATTGTCCGGTGGTGATATTGAGGTCTATGGGTACCATACCGGGGAATGCTTCTGTGGATTTGGGTTTAGGATTTAGAAGGAAGTCCTCAGCCTTTTGCGTGAAATTGGCGTATTTTGAGTCCTTGGTTAAGGCTGAAAGTTTTATCCATTCCAGTACCTGTAAGTTGTTAGCTATGACCTAAGAAATGGTGCCTTACCACCGACCAAAGTCCCTGCCCCAGCAAGACTATTCTCCCCATTCCCAATCCTGGTAAATGGATTCAACGAACCCGACGGCAATGCATTTCCCTCCCCAAAAGCCGCGCAAAGCACTTCAGCTAATTCCCTCGCCTTCACCAACAAAACCTCCACACTTCCCTCATCCATGTTCAAATGGCTAAACGGTCCTCTCAAAAGTTCATAAGCAGATAACAAACCACCCACATACCGAATTGTACTCTCAAACACCGAAATATCAGTTCCCGTGTCGTTGAAATCAATACCCTTGACATGCTCCAGGACAACATTAACCACATCAGGCAACTCCATCAAAATAGCCGTTCCAAGCGCATCAACAGGAGTAGCACCCCACCCATTACGGCTTTCTCCTGGACCATTCGATAAAGGCTTTAACTCATCATGCGGAAATGCGGCGGTATAGTATCCATTCCATGCGAAATTGAACGCTGATTTTATTTCGTCCCTGCGGTCTAGATTTATTCGCTGGAGAGCGGTATTCGGGACGCTTTCTCTTGGTGATTGATGAGTTTGGAGGACGGTGCCTAGGAGAAGGAGAATCACGATGAGGAGTGCGACGGGGAAGGTCATTAAAAGGACTCGTTCGAGGAGGAAACGTGACTTCCTCTCGGGGGGCCTGTTCGGGGAGTCTTCCATTATTTGTTGGTATGCGTGGTGATAGCGTGCCTGACGTCTGATGATGATATATCAATCTCGAGATTGATTATATTTTTACAAACCGCATTCAAGGTCGAAAAAATCGAGCGAACAGAAAAGCAATGTAGATGCGATTTTATCGCGAAGGAACGATCCCCACCAGATTTAGTGCTGTAAATAGTATCAAAGTTCCTGTGAAGGTTGGCCCCCGATATCGTAAAGGTAGATCATGGATCCCATCCTATGCCCGTTTCTGGACAGCTTTGTCTTCCATTTTGCCGATTTCATATCAGGCTAGTGCCAAATTTGCGAGACTTGTAGTCTGAAAGAGGTATGCACTGGCTTCCGACGCGTTCACAGCGATGTACTGCCATTGCCACTTGAGCAGTCCCCCACCGTCATGGACAATAGGCACCTTCACTTCAACTATGACAATGGCTTCGCGTCATCTTTTCATGTTCCAGTAACCCACTTCCAACTTTCAGCTTCAGTCGTTTCTTTTTCAACCTGCTACCCACAACCACACTGCAGCCACTTCGGCTTAATTTTGATATCGCAATTATGCCCATCATATTCCCTGCGCTCTTTACACTGTTCTTCGTGGTCGTCGCAATCTGCCGCGCAGACCAATGGACAAATCCTCCAGCCGGCCTGGACGATCTCTCCACGATATGGTTTCCCGGTTTGAACGTCCGCTTGACATGGAACCTTACCAAAGATGTCGATACCGTGACCATCAAGCTTCGGCATTGGCTCGCGAGTGACGTTATTCTCGCGACTCTACTCGGTAAGTATCTGTTTTTTTTCCCTTTCATGACTCGTCGACGTGAGGAAGAGAGGCGACCGCGCAGGCCTCGATGTAGTTGATCAGTAATTAACCCGTCCAACCAGACGCCGGCGACAACAAGGGCTACTTCAACTGGAAAGTCGGCGAGAAAGACAACGTCGATGAAAATGCGATTGGCGTAGACAGTACTTTCGTCCTCGACCTAATTGATCCGACTGGCACGGTTGGCAACGGCGACGGATGGATAAACAATACTCTCTCCAGCCATGGCTTCGTAATCAGGATGCGCGACGGCGCGAGTAGATCTTCCTCTTCGACTACAGCATCCACTTCGCAAAGCTCGACTTCATCAGCATCATCGACTTCCGCCACATCCACCACAGCCTCAACAACCAGCCCATTGATCGGCGCGACTATAGTCCAAACTGTAGGAATCTCCTCGCCCGGCCCAACTCAGACGTCTGACGGTTTGGATACCGCCACTAAGATCGGTCTGGGTATTGGTCTTGGGATAGGTATTCCAATACTGGTCTTACTAACCATCGCCACAACATGCGTAATGCTCCAGCGCCGCCGTCGTATCTACGCCACCCATCCCAGGACCGACGTTTACGAGAAAGAAACAGCTTCTAGCCACGGCGACAAAGAGCCAATCACTACGGCTATCAACGTCCCACAGCGCAATCGAAGTAGCAACGTCTACTGCCCTGTCGATATTTATGGCAATGGACGGCAGACACCTATCGCCGAATTGCCTTGAGTGGGGAATACGAAAGGCAAGAAGATGATATGGGTGTATGAAAGTACGGCGTTAGATGATGAGAAACGACGATTATGGGCTGTACGAGGATGAAATTATAAATACACCTACCTACAACGATGAGAATGGAAGAAATTCTGATTTATGCTAAAATAATCCTGCGTAAAAAAGGACGGGGGTATCCTCGCGATGAACCCACAACTCCGAAGCAAAACAAAAGAAGAAGCTAATCCAAACCTTTAAACAAGGCAATGCCATTCTTCACGCCATTAACACCACTCTTCCCTTTGCCCTTCCTCTTCTTCCTCTTCGGCTTTTCTTCTTGCTCACTCTCACTCTCACTCTCATCGCTATCACTGTCACTATCAACCTTCCTCTTCCCATTACCCACAAACTCATCTCCCTCATCCTCATCCCCATCATCATCAACCTCCATCCCTTCCCTCCAAACCTTAACAATCTGCCCCCCACCACTAATCAACCTCCCCCCAGCATCAAACCCCAACCCCACAACCCCCTCCACCTCATCATGCCTCAACACCTCCACAACCTGATTACTCCCAATTCTCACAAACCCAATAGATCCATCTCCCATTCCCGCCACCACGGTCTTCTCCCCCGGTACATCAACAAGGCAATCGACACTTTCCCCACCACCGGGTGTCCTATCAAGCACAATCCTCTCATCTTGATCGTCCCATACACCCCTCTCCCAAAGTGTAACAACACCGCTTGCCCCACCAACAAGGACTTTCTCACCGGTACTGGTCCCCTTTTTCGCTAATCCGGTAATGATAGTTGTACTCAGTAGTTCTTCTTCTTGGTCTTCGCTTCGGTGGAGGACACCCCTTCGTAAGTCTGTTACTGCTAGAGTTGTTCCACCCGTAGTGACCCATTGTTTGCTGAAGCCGCTGGTGGACTCGCTGGAGGGAGGGAGGGGTGTTAGAGAGGATATGTAGTCGTCGTGGGGGCGGTGTGTGGCTTCTGGTTTTGAAGATGTGAAAGTATGGTTTATGCGTGTGTCGTAGAGGTGCAGGGCGGAGGAGTCGGTGCCGATGAGGAAGGTCTGGGGGGAGAGGACGTGGAGGAGGGAGGGGGGGTCTAGGTCGCTGGTTTCTCTGTCATTTTGATTAGCTATTAAAAAAACCGATGTGATGTGGTATGACATACGGATCTAACGGCACAGCAATCTTTCCAAACACTCTCCCATTCTCCATATTCGCAACCTTGATAATCGCATCCGTTCCGGCAGAGTATATGCTCTCTCCATCAAGACTAAACCCTAAGCTTCTACAGCTTCCCTTATGTCTTCTCGTTCTCCATGCTGTTTCTATTTCTCCATAGCCCTTCTCTGCTGCTTCCGATGCGCCATCATCTGAGTCTACCGGTGGTAATCGAAATAGTTGAACATGTCCTGTGGAGAGACCAACGGCGAATAATGGTTTAGTAGGATGGATTGCTTGTGTAAATAAGTCGGCACTTAGTGGCAGAGTGCAGATGTTCTCGTACATCCTGCTGTATTATGATTCTGTTGAAAATGAATGTGGTTTTTACGAATGTATTCTGGATGTGTTCAATGCTTGAAGTTTTTGCGCAAAAATTGAGATTGTGAGGTAGTTGAGCTGAAAACTTGCGGCATGACTAAGCAACCTCTGTGATTGAGGGTGGGTGGTCGATTCCTTTGTTTTTCATGGCTATTCCGCCTTACAATTTCAACCCAATTTCTTACCTCAAACGCATATTCTCCCTTCAAGTAGGGGAGACATGCTGAATTCTAGATGCTCTGCTTCCTGACAATATTTTGCCCAAAACCTTTAAAGAGGCATTTCCTATTTAGGTCAGCTCGTTTCAGCCTTTCTTAGCACTTGGAAGAGACCTATTTTCCCCCGAAGGAAAATAGTTTTATGACTATGGCTATACCTTTTTAGTGCAAGTTCCATCCACCCGAACCATCACAACTCCCGATGCGAAGAACACCGCAGGCTACAGACTGGTCCATGACGGCATCGAAGGGTCGAAGTCTTACTAAACTGAGATGAGGCCCCTGAAGCTTAAGTAACACTTTCAGTGATATGTTCCAGAAACCACCAAGACATCAGGATGGACTCAAACTACTGGTCTTCATATCAAGTTGCCTCGGATTTCTACCGCCTATCTCAGAAAGCGAGTAAGAAGCGGCCAATCCGGGAAAGCTACTCCAAAACAGGCCACCACTTCTTCCTCCCTTGGAACCCTTCTACACCTTCATCAGCCATAACTTCAGCACACAGCCGACCCGTAATGACACTCCTCTCTACCTCCGCCCCTCGCACGAAGAAAGCTTCGAAGCCGTTTCCGGAGCCATTACGCACCCACTCTCCATTTTCCTTCTTGAATCCAGAGTTCACTTTGTCAAGCATAATGAACCAATGCCTCTGGTGTACGGAGCCGATGGTGTTAGTAGCACCGGTATAAGCATTACTTTGCCTAATAGTACTGTCTTCTACCTCGTCTTCGGAAGCATTTGCTATTGCTTCATCATCTGCAGTTGTTGATACCGTTGGTGCATCGTCGTACTCGCTGTCCGAATCCGGTCGCTTGATTATAAATCCTGGCTTCTTGTGTCTTTTCTTTGCTGGTCGCTTGACTATGTCGTTGGCTGTTGGAAGCCGTAGGGTTATCGTGTAGTTCTTTGGTAGTCGCTTCCCGTGGAAGCGCAGGCGAATATATCTCTGCCGATGTTGGGTTCAACAAATGAAACGGAAGCAGCCGACGAATCTTACCGATTGAAAGGCCTCAAACAACTTCTCTGAATCAGATTTCACGCCTGAAGGAAAGTTGTAACCACCCAATTCCGAGCCCGAAACTTCATCATCAGTTTCCGCTTGCTTTTTAGGAGTACGTCTAGGAAGAACTGTATATTCGCCCGTGTCCCATATCAAGAGAGATCCTGTTGCATGTGACGCAGATTCGATCAGATTATTCTACCAAACATTACGTCAATAAGCATCCGCGGACAACTCCTGAGGTATCGATAGGACGAAAGAGTAGAAATGATAGAAATCTGTGCCTATACCAGAGAAAATGATCATACCCACAAATTATGTACTCTCGTCTCAATCCCCATCCTTCCCTGTCTCTTGGAATTGGCATTTCCGGGTATGCCGTAAGGAATAGCGAAAGATATAGTACTTGTTTCCGAGAATTGGAGACGCAAATCATCTAGACCCTCTGTTAACTCTGATAGAATAACAGTCTCCTCTATTCACCTACAATGAACACCTGCTACAGGATGATTATGTTGATGAATGACAAAGTGGCGACCTTTGGCATGTTGGTTCCTCTGGTAAAGTCTTTCAAAATCGGGGATACTAAGGCGCTGCACAGATTCATTGGTAGGTTTGGATAGTTTGGCGAAATGAGCAGAGAAGTATTGGAGATGATCTCGTATTTTTGTTTGTCCTGCTTCTATTGCGGCAAGACTTGGTTGGAGTGGTTTTGGTGGAGGATTTGTATTCTGATTAGCGGTGATTGCATGGCTCTTTCGCCGCTTCTTTACAGGAGGTGGAGATATTGGACGCTTTAGGCTTGGAGGTTCTGCCATAATTAGAGATGTGTCTTAGTTGGATAACGTATTTCACCATCGAGTCGCCCACACCATCGAGTCGCCCACGTGATCGACCATCTGATCTTTGCCCGCACTTTACCACACCACCACTCCAC